>JAJJKW010000524.1:0-20376 GCA_023805745.1 Isotricha sp. YL-2021b | reverse complement strand
TTATTTATAAATTTATTTTAAATTTCTTTTTATTTTTTCGATTATTTATTTAGATTTTTTATGAAAATTAAATTTAAATTTTTATTTTTTTTCAATCTTAAAAATTAATAAATTAGATATTTTTTATCTTATTTATATTATTATTATTTGTTAAATATTAAAATGAATAATTTATAAATAAATATTAAAATATTTATTTTTGATATTGATTAATTAAAAAATTGAGAATTTCTTTATCCATAAAAATATTTTTTCAAATAATAAGATATAAAATATAAATATAAATATAAATAATCATTAATAAAAATTCATGTGATAATAATTTTAAAAAAGAAAATATTTTAATTTAATTATATAACGTATACTTCCTTTTACAAAAAATAATTTCTCAAAAAAAACAAAATAATCAATTAATTTTAAAAAATGTTAAATAAAAAATCTTCAATTCCTTTGGGAGATAAATATTTACTTTTTTCAAAAGAAAAATTAGGAAAAGGTGCTTTTGGAGAAGTATATTTAGGATTAGAAAAAAAAACAAATAATTATGTAGCAATAAAAATAGAAAATTCAGAAGTTAATAACCAATTAATTCAAGAAGCATTAACATTAAAATATTTACAAGGTTGTACTGGAATTCCTCAGTATCATTTTTTTATAAAAAATAAAAATTACAATTTTTTAATAATAGATTTATTAGGTCCAAATCTTGAATCAATTTTTGAAAAAATGAATAATCACTTTTCAATAAAAACAATAATATATTTAGGAATAGAAATGATAAATATAATAGAAAATATACATAAAAGACATATAATTCATAGAGATATAAAACCAGAAAATTTTGTAATAAGTTTAAATAAAAATTTAAAAAATAATTCAATATATTTAATTGATTTTGGTTTAAGTAAAAGATTTAGAAATCCAAAAACAGGAGAACATATACCATATAATGATAATAAAATATTAATAGGAACTGCAAGATTTTCTTCAATTTATACTCATTTAGGAATAGAACAAAGTAGAAGAGATGATTTAGAAGGAATGATTTATACTTTAATATATTTATTTAAAGGAAATTTACCTTGGCAAGATATAAATAATTATAAAAATAAAAATGAAGTTAATGAAAAAATTTTAGAAAAAAAAATGAATATTTCTATTGATAATTTATGTGAAGGAATGCCTATTGAATTTAATGAATTATTATCTTATATTAGATCTCTTAGATTTGAAGAAAAACCTGATTATGATATGATGAAGAAAAAATTAATTGATTTGTTAAATAAAGAAAAATTATCTATTACTGATATTAATTTTGATTGGGATGAAAAAACTTTATCTAATGAAAATTTAAGTACAATTGATGACGATATATAACCCAAAATAATTAGGTAATTTTTTAATGAATAGTTGGTTACAATTTTGGAGATTTGAATTTACTTATTTTATATATAATTTAGAATTTTTATTATTATAAAGACATTTGATTCTATATAATAAATAAATGAGTTATAAACTTCAAAATGTGAAATATATTTATTCAAATAAAAAATAAAAATATATATATAAATTATTTACATATTATAATGAAATCAAAAATCTAATATACAAATTTTTTTATATATAAAATTATTAAAATTCATTACTAAAAACATTTAAAAAGAGAAAAATTTTTTTATTATATTATTTTTGAATTGTTTCTTTAACTCCTGTTTTATTATCAATTTCATCTTCATCTTTAGCATGAATTATAGTTCCTAAATCTAAAATATAATCAGCATAAGAATTATCTAACATTTTATTTTCTTCATTTAATAATAATGCTTCAGAACAACTTTCTTTTAAATTTTCAACATCTACTTCATTATCATTAATTGGTTTATTATAACTACAACAATGTATATTAATTGATAATATTTTTTCAAAAAAACTTATATTTGGTTCAAAAGAAAAAGAAAAAAAATGTCTTCCTGAAATTAAATTTTCTTGAATTTTATTCATTTTAGATAAATTCATTTTAATATTTTTTTTAACATAAATTAAAGTTCCAAATTTACTTCCTTTATCAATAACAAATAATTTATTATTTTTCCTAATAATATTACAATGAATTCTAGAAACACTAATATCTTTTAATTTAATTTTATTTGTTTGAGTTCTTCCAATAGGAATTTCATCATAATCTTCATTAATTTTAAATATTATTATTCCTTTTCTATAAGTTCTTTTTCTTGAATCATCATACAAAGTATAATCACAAATTGCATAAGAGTCAAAATTATGTTCAATATCAACCATTGGATATAAATTATTTTTATATTTTAAATATTTTGGATATTCACATTTACATATTTCACATTCGAAATTTTTCCAAGAATAAAATTTAATATTTTCATCTACTTTTTTTTGTATTTTTATTTCAATACATTGTTTTAAACATTTATAATGAATCAATCCCATTGAACCATGACATTTACAAGGAGAAATTAATGGATCAATTATATTACTATCCCCTCTATAACATATTCTACATAAATATTTTGAATTTGAATCTTCTGATTTTTTATTATTATTTTTATATTCTTCATCTAAAGTATTATTTATATTTGATATATTATTTACTGAATTTGTTAAATAATTACTCATAAAATTATTTGTTCCTTGTTGATTAATTTGAGGATTTATATTTTGATTTATTGTTGTTTGAAGATTTAAATTTTTTAAATGAATTTTATCAAATTTTAATCTTACTCTTCCTAATTTTATTATATCACCAGTTTTTATTTCTGTTTCTATATTTTTTGGTGAAATTTTCCATGTTCTTGTTAATTGATTTTTTTTTTTTATATTTGAATTTAATTCACTTGAAAGCATTGGACTATAAATTCGAAAATTATTATTTTTATAATGAAATTCACTTAATATTAAAAAATTTGAACTTGAATTTTCATTTGATTGATTCTGAAGTTCTTGTAAAGAATTTATTAAAGAAATTTTTTCATTATTACTTATTAAATATGATTGAGAAGGATATATATTTAACTTTATTTTATTCATTTTTACATCTTCTGATTCAAAATCAAATAAATCATCTGTATCTTTATTCCATATTTTCGTTAATATTACTAAAATTCTTTTAAAAATTAAATATACTATTTTACAAATTATTAATTCCGGCATTTGACATTATTATTTTTAATATATTGAAAAACTAATTAAAAAACTTAAAATATTTGAAAACAATAAAACCTTTTTGTCAGAAAAATTATGAAAAAATAATTGTAGATTTTTAAATAAGATTTTCAATTGTTATTAATTTATCATCTCTAAAAAATGTAATATTTTTTTCTCATCAAATAATAAATAAATAGCATTATTATTGAAATAAAACATTTTCTTGAATTGTTATAAATTTGTTTTCTTTTTTTTTTAATTGATTTATTTTTAAAGAAAAAAAAAAAATTACAAATTTTATTTTATAAAAATCATTATAAGATTTTATTTTATTGTATTAAATGCTCAAACATAAAAATGAATAATTAAAGTTTAAATTTAATTTTTTTTGTTTTTAAATTTCTCATTAATTTCAAATTTAAATAATTTAAAAATTATTTATATTTTTCTTTTATAATTTTAAAATTTTATTTTTATTATAAAAATAAAATCATTAGCCATTGTTAATATTATTTTTGATTGATATATTTTAAATTATAAAAATGATTCAAATATTTTGATGGAAAAATTGATTTTCCTTATTTAATTAAACATATAAATTATTTCTTTTATTTTTTAATAAATGTTAAAATTTAAATTTAATTCAGAAATGATACAAAGAATAATTAAAAAATGAAATTATTTTTATCTTTATATCTTTGTTGTTAAAATTTAATACAAATATTAATTGAAACATAATTTTCTCAAAAATAGAATTTTATGAATTAAATAAAATTCATAATTTAAAATTAATTTTTAAAAAGACTAAATAAATTAATATTTAAATAGTTTTTATTTTTTTCTTACCTTTTTCTAAATGGAACAAGAAGAAGTTTTTATTCAAAATCTTACAACTATCAATTTAGATGATTATTATTTTCTTTCAATGGCAGTATTTCCTTCTGATGAAATAATCGGAGTTTCAAATAATAGTTCAATTGTAATTTATGATATTGATTTTCAAATAAAACAAATAATTGAAAATGCACATTTTAAAGATATTAGATATATAAATATAAAAGATGAAAATAATTTTGTAACTTGTTCTTTAGATGGTACTATTAAATTTTGGAATAAAAAGGAAAATGAATTTAAGATGAATATTTTTATACCAAAAGCAGATAATAGAGGAATTAATAAAGTTATATGTTGTTCTAATGGAAATGTAATTTCATGTTCGTCGTGTGGAACTGTTAAAATATGGGAAGAAATAAAAAATAATCAATATCAATTAATTTCAATAATACAACATTTTGGTTATGTTATGTCAATATTATTATTAGAAGATAAAAATATATTAATATCTTCTGGTGATGATGGAACAAAATTTTTTAATTTAAATAATTTTACATTAATTAAACAATTTGAAGATGTTAAATATGTTCATTGGAATGGATTAAGTAGATTAGATGAAGATAGAGTAATTTTAGGAGGACAAAATATTTTAAATATTTTATCAATATCTGAAAAAATAATAAAAAAAAAAATTATTATAAATTCTATAGTTATATGTATAAAAGTATTTGATAAAAAAAACATTTTTTTTGTTGGAGAATGGAACAATTTATCCTATATCAAACTAATGATTATAAATTGATTAAAATAATTTACAATTTTCATAATCAACCAATTATTGGCTTTATTGAATTAAAGAATGGTTATGTTGCTTCATATTCAAAAGATAAGACATTAAAAAAATTTCATGTTTTGTAAACTTTAAACATTTTAGTTTTTGTTTTAAAAACTCAATTATAATCTTAATTTATTAAATGTAATTCTAAATAGAATAAATATATAAATATTAAACATAATTATAATTTATATTTGAAAAAAATGAATTTTGTTCAAAAATCAAATGATTTCCTATTCAATCAAAGTTCAATTTATTCAAATAGTTTAGTCCTTCAGGATGAAAAAATATCAGATTTTATTTCAAATCCTTCAATAACAACAGAATCAATTCATAATATTTTTCAAGAACCAGAATTTGCATATTCTTTCAGCAATAATAAACATGATGATATTGATTCTTTTATTTTTCATTTCCAAAAAAAGTTAAAAACAATTTATTTTAATGATGCATTAATTGAAATTTTGAGTATATTAGAAACTCAATTTCCTAAATTTTTTGATATAAATATTTCATTCCTTTTTTTCCTTCAAAAATTAAAATTTTTTAAAATATTAAAACAAGGAAATCAAAAAGAAGCTCATTTATTTTATAATGATAATTTATTTAGATTATTAAGAGAATCTAGACCAAATCAATGGAAAAAAAAACATAAATTATTTTGTTCAATGATAAAAAAACCTTATATATTTAATAAAATGAATATATTAGATAAATATTATGAAAAATTTCAATATCAATTAGATAATGCAATTAGGAATTATTTAGGCGGAGATAATAAAAAAAATACTATAAAAAATAAAATTGAAGAAGATGAAATTAATACAAATAAAAATAATGATACAAAATCAAATATAGAAAATGAGAGTACTAAAGATGATTTTTCTGATTTTGAAGACGAAATTCAATGGAAATTATGTGACAATGAAAATCAAGATGATAAAGTTATTATTGATAATGATATTTGTATTGATAAAAAAAGCAATTTTTTAAATGATAATGATTATTTAGACGATAATTCCTTTGAATACAATAAATTATATTTTATAGATGATCAAATTGATATAAGTAATACAAATAAACAGATTAATAATAATATTGAAAGAAATAATAATAATAAGAGTACTCATCCTTTTAATTATAATAAAAATTATAATAAGAATAATAATATTAGAAAAAAGAAAAAAGTTCAAAAAGAAGAAACAGAAGAAACTATATTTAAAAAACTTCCTATTTTATCTTCTTTTAAACCTAAATATACAAAAAGAGAAACAATAGATAAAAAAATAATAAGGTCTTTTAGACAATTTATAATATCTCAATATAATCAAAAATTATTTGATCCAAATACATCAAAAGATCATTCTTTCTTTTTAATATTAATAAATAATAACATACTTCCTCCAATAGACTTATTTGATATTAATTCAAATGAAAAAATTTATTTTAAATCTTTTAATTCGAATTTTCTTCTTTGGTTTTTCAGTAAACAAGGAATAAAAGAATTATATAGTAAATTCATTCAAATTGATGGAACAAATATTATTGAACAAATAAGTAAATATTATGAAATATCAGAAAATGAAAAATTTCAATTAATTAATTATATAAATAATTTACCTTTCATTTTTGATATTTCATTAGTTAATAATCTTACTCATGGAAAAGAATGTAATCATATTTATAGGAAAAAAAAATTTGATAATTTTCAAAATTCATCAAAAAAAAAACTTCATAAAACTCGATCTAGGGATTTAGATAATGATATTTTAAATGAATCATCAAGTAGTACTGAAGATTAGGATTTCATTAATTTTAATATTCCTTTTCAAATAATTAATTTAATGTCTGTTTAAGATAAAAAAATAATTATAATATAAAATTAGAGTTGTTGTTTGTTTAGGATTTTAAATTATATTAATTATATAATGTTTATATTGAAGAAAAGTAAAGTGATTAAAAAACTAATTAAAAATTTTTTCAAAAAAAATTAAAAAAGTTTTTTCTTTTAATTAAATAAAATATTTTTTAATTCAATTATATTGTTGAAGATTTATTGAAAAATCTTTGTTTTTCATAGAATCATTTTTTTATTATTTTAAAAGTTAAAAATGAGATTTTTTAATTTTTAAAATATATAAATAATGGAAACATCAAATCAAAATTTCACATGTAATGATGATAATAATGAATTTTTTAAAACAGTATTAACACATATTTCAGTTAATGATGAAATTCAGAAAAAAGAAACAATAGGAAAAGAAAAAGATAGTTTTAAAACAATAATAAATATGTCTCATAAACATCATCACTTAAATAAACAAAATGATAATTTTAGACTTTTATTTCCAAATACTAAATTAAAAAAGATTCCTTGTAAAGTTAAATTAACTCAGTATCAAATATATGAAAATAAAAGAAAATATTGGATAAATCATAATAACCATAATAATTTTAATATTTTAAATCTTCCTTCAAAAATTAAAAAAAAAGAGAGAAGGAGTAAATTAAAAAATAACATTTTAAGTTTATCTGATTGTTTAGATACTAATATTGTTAATAGTTCATTTAATCATTTTAAAAAAATGGATAATATAAAAAATGAAAATATGAAAAATGTGAAATCTAATTCTTTTAAAAAAACTGAATTACCAATATTAAATGATAGATATAATAATTCTTTTGAATATACAAAATATAAGAGTAATATTAAAAAATTAAATGTTCTTACGAAAAGTTTACAATTGGAATATACTAGACTTCATTTTAGAAAATAAAATTTTATAATGTATAGAGTAAAACTTTACAATAATTATTTATGATTTTTAAATAGTAATCAAAGTATTTGAAATATATTAAAATTAAAAAAATAATCTATTTATTTTGAAACAAAGCATATAATTATATTTTACTTATTTTTGTGCAAGATTTTTTTTCATTCTTTTAGCAGCAATATTTATACCAAGATATTTCTCAATATTATCTAATCTATTCATACATAAATTAATTTGAATAAGTAAATCCATTTTTTCTTTAGTTAATTGAGTTAAATATTTTTGAAGAAGAAGATTTTGAGAATTTAAATCATCATTTAATTTTTCAAAATCTCCAAATAAATTTTTAATTCTATAATAAAGGTCATTTTCTGAATTATCAAAAGAATCATCAATATCTTTAAAAAGACCTCCAAAATCTCCTTTTTGAGAATCAGCATTTTTTCTAACTTCATAAAATTTTTTATTTAGTAATTCAATTCTTTTATCAGCAATACTTTCAATTAATCTAAAAGTATAAAGTGGATTATCAATTTCTTCTCCTAAAATATGAGTTACTTTCATATTCTCTGAAGTATTAAATATATTTCTATCTGCATCATAAAAATCATCACGAAATGTTGCCATTTTTTTTATTTTATATTAAAATTAATTATCAGTTATTTATTAATAAAAAATTAATATTTTTCTTGTCAATTGATTTTTATGTTTATTTTAAATAGTAATTAATTCTTATTAAAAGTGGAATAACAAAAAAATGAGTAAAAATAATAGTTTTGATAATTTTGAAAATAAAGAAATAAAAATAAAAGAAAAATTATATACTTTATTTTATGAATTAACTAGTGAAATTAAAGAAGCTAAAATTGAAATTGATGAAGAAGATTACGAAGAAAATATAAGAACAACTACTGTTTTCCAAATAATTGAATATATTTATCAAACAATTCAAATTTTAATAAAAAAATACAAAAAAGAAGATATTGTACCCTTTATTCCAAATAATAATGAAATTAATCAATATGAAAATACTTTAAGATATTATGAAAATAGACAAAGAAATTTAATCAAATCACAATTTCAAAATATTTTACATAGAGATACTCTTGAATATAAAATTGAAGAATATATGGAAATGGAAGAAGAATTTGAAGAAATGAAAACTAAATTTAAATATGAAGATGGAAAATTTTTAGAAAATGATAGAAAAGATAATGAAATAATTATTATTAGACAAGAAAATACTAATTTAAAAAAAATGATTTCTAATTTGGAGAAAGATATAAATGAAAAAAATAAAATGATTGAAGAAATGGATGAAAAATATAAAAGAACAAAAGAAAAATTAGAAGAAACAGAAAAAGAGTTAAATTTATTTTCTAATATTGATATTAATAATATAAATAATAATTACAATAATAGTAATACAGGATATAATTTAACAGGAACTTTAAAAAATCATAATACAAATGATTTAATGACAATAACTAAAAATAATAATATAACAAAAAATTCTTTTTATTTATGTAAAAATAATATAAGTGAAATAAATAAAGGAGTTTTTGATTTGAAAATTTTTAATTTAAAAAGTACAAAACCTTCTCCTCAAAAAAATAAACATATTCATGAATTATTTGGAAATAATAAACATTTTGTAAGTGATTTAAGTATTAGAGGAAGTAAATCAAGTACAAATAAAAATTATTGTAATTATAATAGAAATAATTCAATGAATATGTTACTTGATAAAAAGAAAATGAATTTAATTTCAAAATATTTTTCAAATAAAAAACCAACAAAAAAAAATATTAATTCTAATAGTAAATTAAGTTATAATAATAATAATAAAGATAATTTACCTAAAAATAATACTTGTTTGAAAATTATAAAAAAATTACCTTTGAATATTTCTCAAAATGGGAATTTAACAAATAGATCATCAAAAAATCCAAATATTAGAAGAAATAGTGGTTCAACTTCTCAAAATTCAAAAAATCAAATTTCAACATCTAAAATTCTTAAAAATAATATTTCAAATATAAGTATGAATTATCAGAATAATACTTTTTTTCCATCAAAATCTTCTATTTCTTTTGCATCTTCAAGAGGAAATTTTCTAAATTAAAAAGTATATGTTAAATATTATTGTTAAAGATTAATTTTAATTTTTAGATTATATATAAAATTAACCTATAAATAATAATGAAAACATTTTTTAAAATTTAGACAAATTATACAATAATAATTATAAATTAATATTTAAATTAAAAAACTATTGTTTACTTTTTTTAGTTAATATATTTATTTAAAAAAATGAAATCAATTCAAATAAATGCAATAAATAAAGAATTAGAAGAATTAGAAAAAAATAAAGAATTAATTCCAACAACAATAAAAAGATTAAGAGCTGAAGAATTTTTAATAGATATAATAATAAAACCTTCTTTATTACAAGAATGTCCATTAAAATTTGAAAAAGAATTACAATTTTTACTTCATTTAAGATCTAATTATCCAATAAATGCACCAAGAGTTTATTTTATGACAAAAGATGATAATTTAAATTTTTCTGATGGAAGAGATCTTTTAGAAAATATTATTGGAGGAAGTTGGTCTAATCAATATAAAATAACTTCTATAATAAATTCAATTCCAAAATTTATAATTGATTATTTAAAAAAAAAAGAAAATAATATTAATGAAATAGTTGGACAATATTATTTAGATGAAATATATAATTTAGAAATATTAAGGAAATTACCATATAAATATTTTAGTCAAGTTATTGAAATAACTATTATGAATGGTAAAAATGAAATTGAAGAATCAAGATTTTTATTTTTATCAGAAAATTTCTTTTTATTATTTATAGACACAGGAATATTTAATGTAGGAAATATGAAATTAAGTTTTTGGGCATATATAAAAAGTTTAGATACAATTAAACAAACAAGAGGAAATAATTTATGTGAATTTAAATGGAAATCTAAATTTAATAAAATATTTTCTTTAAAAATTAAATCTTTAGATAATGATACTATTGTTAATATTATTATGGATAATTTAAAAAAAGAAAATATTGATTATAAATTAACTACAAAAAATTTAGGACCTAAATCAGGTGAATTACCTAATATTAATATTGAAAAAGTTGAAGAAGAAATTGTTCTAGCTGAAATAAAGTTAAAAAATCCAGATAATTTAAATGAAGAAAATGTTAATAATATTGTAGAATTATATCAAAAAGCAGTTCAATATTATTCTGCTGTTAATGATAATAAATATGAAATATATACTAAAAAAATACAAGATATTATTGGTGATTCGAAATTAGGTGAATTATTGAATAAAGCTATTGAAAAAAGAAGAATAAATGAAGAAAAAGAAAATAATGAAGAAAAAAAATCAGAAATTAAGGAAGAGATAAAAGAAGATATTAAAGAAGAAAAAAAAGAAAATAAAAAAGAAGAAAAAATAGAAGATATTAAAGAAGAAAAAAAAGAAGAAATAGAAGAAAAAGTAGAAGATAAAATAGAAGAAAAAAAAGAAGAAAATAAAAAAGAGAAAAAAGAAGAAAATAAAGAAGAGAAAAAAGAAGAAATTAAAGAGGAGAAAAAAGAAGAAAATAAAGAAGAGAAAAAAGAGGAGAAAAAAGAGGAGAAAAAAGAAGAAAAAAAAGAAGAAACTAAAGAAGATAAAAAAGAAATTAAAGAAGAAAAGAAAGAAGAGAAAAAAGAAGAAACTCAAGAAAACAATTTAGAAATTAAAAAAGAGGAAACAGTAAAAGTTTCAGTAAAAAAAGAAAATTTAAATTTAAATTTTGATGACGATGATGATTAAAACTTTTAAAAAATAAAACAAATATTTATATTATAAAAATTTAATATATTTAAATATATAAAGCTAAATTCCTAAAAAAAAAAATAATTTAACCTTAAAAAAAAATTTTAATATTCTCCAAAAAATATTCTAAAAAAATAAATCTTTTTTAAAATAAAATAAAAAAAATGGGAAATCAAAATGATAGTTTAAAAGATGTAAAACCAGATTATATTGAAGAAGGATTAATAGGAAATAATATAAATAGAGTTCAATCAAATCCTCCTCAAATACATCGTCAATTAACAAATTCAAATCAAAATCCTTCTAATAATTCTACTAAAAATGTAATTCCACAAAATAGTCCTTCTAATATAAATATGAATAATAAACCAACTCAAAATTTTTTAATGAGAACTAATACAGCATTTCAAAAACAATTTAAATATCATTTAACTGGAAAAATGTTAAAAGATGCTTTTTATAATTATGCTATTGATAATAGTTATTTAAATAAAAGGAAATTTAATAATGCAATTGAAAGTTTATTTAGATTTCCAATTCCAGAAATGCATTATACTTATTTATTAGAAAAAATATATTATATAATAGATGATTCAGGAGATGAAAAAATTCAAGAAGATGAATTTATGCAATTAAAAAATGTTTTAAGTAGTAAAGATTATAGATTAAAACTTTCAATGATGGCAATGATGACTACAAATGATAAAAATAGAGATTATATTAATGTTAATGAAATAAAAGATTTTTTTTTTAAAAGTTTTGTTCAAGGTTATAAACATTTACTTCATCAATGTCAAAAAATTAAAAATGAATTTTCTAATAAAAAATTACCTATTGTTAATCAAAGTCAAATTGAATTATGGGCTGAAAAATATGAACCTCAAATTAAAAGTTATATTGATAATGATTTAAGACAAAATGGTATTGATCCTTATAATATTATGAATTTTGAAACTTTTAAAAATTGGATTAGTAAAGATCATTCTTTATATTTACAATATGGACATAAAACTTGTGTTATTGCTACTTCTCTTGTTCAATTAGATGAAATTGGTTTTACTGATTAAATAAGGATATTATATTATTTTCATTAAAAATTTTTTAATAATTATTTTTTTTAATTGAAACTTAGTAATTTTGTAAAATAATTAACTTAATTAAAAAGATTTTATAAAATAATAAAATAAAAAAAATGTTAAATTCAGAAAATAAAAAAGAATTTCCAGTTGAATGTGAACAAGTAGAATTTATGGATAAATGTATAATAGAAATAAGAGATCAATTAAATACAATTTTGGAAATAATAATAGATGAAAAAAAATCAATAGACTTTAGTACTGATTCAATAAATCAAATTGTTAATGATTATTCAAATGAATGTCAAAAATTTTCAAGTGAACCTGCTAATCTTTTTTATTTAACACAAATTGTTTTTACTACTTCATCTTCATCATTAACAAAAGCAAAAGATATTTTTTTAAATTTATATAATGAATTATCAATTTATTTACCTGATTTAATAAATAATATTAATGGTTTAAGAAACAATTTATATGATAATAGTAATAAAATGATGTCTGAAATTGTAAAATTTATTAATAATCATAAAAATATTGAGAGTAATTATAAAAAAATAAAAGCTAATTTAGATGAAGCTCAAATGAATAAAAAAAAAATTGATGATAATCCAAAATATGCATATAATATTTCTATGAAAGAAAAAGCTGAAAATAAAGTTATTCAATATTTAAAAGAAATGGAAATTGTTTATCCAAAAATACAAAATTTTACAAATTCTTTGGAAGAAAAAAAAGAAAGATTTAACTCTACAATGAAAGATAATTTGGAATTAATTATAATGAATACTTTTAAATATCTTGCAAATTTACATCAAATATTTTTTCTTTATTCAAAAAATAGATATGATCAATTTATTTTTTTATTAGATAATTTTAAAAATTATACAAATAATTTAACATCAATGAGTGTTAATCTTAATGATTATACAGAAAAAAAATTTGCTGAATTACAAGGAGTAAAATATGATGGAATTGATATGATAGATTTAGATGATGAATTATTAAAAACAAATCCACATCAATTAATAAATACTTCAAATAGTATTATTAATTATTCAAATATATTTTTATTATGTATAAGATATAGGAAAAAAATTATGAAAATATTTCAAAAAAAATTTCAAATATATTATACTAATGTTAAAGATAATTATCAATATATTTTAGAACAAAAAAAAAAAATATCAGAATATGTGGAAAGTTTAAAATTAATAGGTGAAGGAACTAGAAAAAGTTGGAATATTTTTTTTGATGTTCAATATTTTAAAAATGTTGATCCTGAAATAAATGAAATTTTTAAATTAATTAATGAATTTATCACTGAGACAAGAACTGAATATTATTCCTTTTTAAATAAATGGAAAAAATTTGAAAAAAAAATTAATGATTATAAAGAGAATATAGAAGATTTAGATAATACTATATTTCAAGAAAGAAAATTAAAAGCTAGTGTAAATTTAAATTATTCAAATCCAAAAGTTACTGAAAAATTAAAAAATAAATCTGACAAATTAATAAATATATTAAAAGAAACAATAGAGTTTTTAACTTTTAATATTCCTAATATTAGAGATAAAGATACAAAATTAATTACAAAAATAATTGAATATTTTACTATTGTAAATAAAGTGTATGAAAATAAAATTAATAAAGTAATTGAAAATGCTCAAGAAGAAATTGAAATTTGTACTTCACTTGATTTATTTGATGAATGTCTTTATCTTTTTTCAAAATATTTTCAAAAATTTAATATTACAAATTATGAATCATTTATGGAAAAATTAAAAATGAAAATTTTATTAAAAACTGATTTCCAAAAAGAAAAAATAGGACAAAGTACATATGAACAATTAAATGATTTATCAGGGAATAATTCACAATTGTTTTTTCATGATTCTTCTTCTTCAATTTCTGACACAAATCAAAGTAAAGAAAAAGAAATTATAATTGTTAAAGATGATAATGAAATAAATACAGATAAAAATTTAGAAAATTTAGTTTCTCCAATTCAAAAAATTAATGTTAATTATAATTCAAATGATTTTAATAAAAAAAATAGTCTTAAAAATATAGTAACTAATTTAAATAATCAAGAAAAGAGTTTAAATAACAATAATGATAATAATACTAATAATAATAATATTAATTTCAATTTTTCAGAAAATTCAAATATAATTAAAGAAGATGATTTAAAAGTAAAAGAAGAAAATTCAGAAAATTTGAATAAACTTCGAAATAGATTGAAAGAAAAAAGTAGTTCAATAACATATTCATTAGATGATGATGATGAAAGTATAGATTTAATAAAACAAGAAAAATTTGACAATTATTTAACAAAAAAAAATCCATATCAAAATTTTAAAGAACCAGAATTAAAAGAATTAAAAGAAAAAGCAAAAAATCAGAATTTAAGAGCCAAACCAACAATTATATTAGAAGAAGGAGAGTCTTTAATTGATTCTTTTTCATGTGCTTATAGTGATAAAATTCTTCTTCAAGGAAAATTAACTTTAACAACAAAAAAAATAGTTTTTGAATCTTTATTTAATAATAATACTCTTTTTGGAAAAGGAGGAACAAAATTAATTATTCCTTTAGAAAAAATAAAAAAAGTTGAAAAAAAATCAAATTTAAAAATATTTCCAAATTCAATTCAAATTGAAACTGATAAAGGAGTTTTATTTTTTACTTCTTTTTTATTTAGAAATCAATGTTATAATTTAATTTGTCAACAATTAAAAACTGTATTAAAAGAAAAAAAAGAAGAAGAAGAAGAAAAAAAAAAAGAAGAAGAAGAAGAAAATAATAAAGAAGATAATAATTCAAAATTTCCAAAATTAAAATTAAAAAAATCAAAGCAAATATCAAAATTATTACAAGAGATAGATTTTTATAATAGAATAGATAAAATTCATAATGAAAGATTAGAATTATTTAATAAAAAATATTATGATTCAAAAGCAGGAATTTTTATTCCAATAGAAAAATTTCCTCAAAAATATATTGATAATGCTCCTCTTGAAAATTGTCCTTTAAGTATAGTTTTTACTTATTTATGGAATCCATATACTCCAATTGAAGAATATGAACATAATAAAGGATTTTATGAAAGTATTTTAATAGATAGAAATGATATGGATATTCAATTTATTGATATGAAAGATGATGAAAATAATATTGATAATGTACCACAATATTTTTCTGATAGTGAATATATTTTATCAATTTTATCAAATTTTAATAAAGATGATTTAGATAAATTTATTAAAGATATTGAATCATGGAAACATATATATCAATATACTTATAAATATATTCATCCAATAAAAAAATATTTTATTGGTCCTGATAGAGTAGGTGAAAATGATAATATAAAAATATATTTTATATCACCAAAATTATTAGTTGTAGATTTACTTTCAAAAGGATCTGATTTTCCTTATTGTGATACATTTATTCCAATAACACAATATAGATTTGAAACAGATTTAAAATTTAATGAAAAAAAAGGTAGATTTGAATTTCATACAACTTTCTCAGGATATTTTATTGTACATATTTTAACATCTTCTATGTTTCAAAGTACTTTAGAATCAACTGGTTATTCTCAAGCTCATGATAGTATTAAATTTAATTTTTATGAAAAAATAAAAACTATTTGTGAAAATCAAAGTGAATTATTTAGTGAAATGTTTAATAAAGTTTCTGATGAAACTATTCAAAGAAAAATTAATCAAAAAGAAAATTTCATTGAAGGTGTTGAAGATAATGATGATGATGATTTAGAAGATGATGATGATAATAAAAATGAAATACAAATTGTTAAACAAGTTGTTACTTATGATATTAAAGGTGATCCTACTAAATTTAAAAGTTTAAAAAAAGTAAAAAATACTTTGGCTAAATTTCAAAAATATTTTATTTTTGGATTTATTTTTTGTTTATTAATTGGAGTAATATTTTTAGGTGTAAAATTTGGATTAATTACTAGAAAAACTTTTAATTTTAATGTTATTTTAAATATTGTTATGTTGGGAGTTATATTATATTTAATTTTTAAAAATAAAAATTAATGTCTTTATAATAAATAATTTCAATAGTAAATATAATTAGTTAAAAATAAATTATTGTTTTATTTATTTTAAAAATATTTTTTCAATGAAAAATAAATTTTTTTATTTTGATTAATTTTTCAAACTTTTCAATCGTTGATGTATTTTTTCAAAAAAGGGAAAATTAAAAATATATTATATTCATATTGATGATATCAAAAGGAATACGGGAAAAATATTAAGAAATTGGAAAATTAGATAAAACAATATTTTCCAAAACGTATAAAGAAAAAAATAAAAAAACTGCTCAATTAGTTGTAATAAAAAAAATAGAAAAATTAAAATAAATTAGAAGGTACTTTTGATAAAAAAAAAGTTTTACAATATTTAAAAATTGGAAATCAGGAGTCAATAATAGGAACAATGGAAACAAATGAATATTTATATATAATAATGAAATATTGTCCTATAAATTTGGATGAATATATGAATATAAATAATGAGGGATTAACAGTAGATGAAGTTAATCAAATATTATTAAATTTAAATCCTTCTTTCAAAAAAAATTCATGAAAAGAATTTATGATTAAAATATTTAAAACTTTCAAATATTTTAATATCTTTTAATATAAAAAAATTTTTTTCTAATTATTTTATTTTGAATAAAATAAAAAATAATTATTTTTTGCCATCTAAAGTATTAAAAGGAAAAAAAACTAGAAAAAGAAAAAAGTGAAAAATCTGATTTATGGAATTTAAGGATTATTATATATTATTTATTATTTAAACAATATCCATAAAAGGAAAAACAGAGTATGAAATTATTAATAAAATAAATGTAGTAACAGAATTAATTAAAATACAGGATAATAATTTAAGAGATTTATTATCAAAAAAATCTTAATAATAAATATAAATAATAGAATTACATGGGAACAATATTTTAATCATATATTTTTAAAAATATAAAAAATAATTCAAATAATAAAATTGAGAATATTTTCCCTATTAAAATAAATCAAACTATGAGTTTACCTGAATTTAATTTTAATTGTGAAACTCATAAAATAAAAACAATAAATTATTATATTTCTTGTAAATATAATATATGTCAAAAATGTAAATCTCAACATTCTTCACATATAACAATTAAAATTGATGATATTAGTTTAACTGATGAAGAAAAAGAAAAAATGTATGATTTATTAAAACAACAATGAACAAAATGTAATTTAAGTATAATTAAAAATTACAATCAACTATTTTATAATGATGCAAAGTTAAAAAAAGAATAAAAATATATTTGAAAAAGCTCCTAGTAATAATTTTAACAATTATTTTATTAATTGTTTAAAAATAAAAGACAATAGTAATATTACAGGTTCATTAAATACTTATGATAAATTTGAAGAAAATGAAATATTTAGAGAAAAGGGTCTTTCGTATTTGTTAGAAATAAATATAATGAAAATGCATAAAAAAGGAATTTGTTCTATAATTTTTTTTTCTAATGGAAATTTTGCATCTTTTTCTTTTGATACATCAATTAAAATTTTGGATTTATATTTAAAACCAATTCAAATTATTGAAAAAGCACATGAAAATTGGTTATTTAATATAAATATAAAAGATAATGAAAATTTTATAACTTTTTTAAGTATAAATATTTATAATAAAATAAACAAAGAACCTTTTAAATTAATTAATTCAATAAAAATCGTCAAAAAAGAAGAATATGTAAAGTTATTTATTGTGATTATTTGATATAATTTCATATTCAAGAAGATAAAACAGTTAATTATTGGGAATTTAAAAATAATAAATATGTAAAAAGATTTTAGAACATTTAAATTTAGTAATTTCTATTTTATTATTAATTCAACAAAATATTTTAATAACTTCTGAAATTGATGGAACAAATATATATGATATGAATAATTTTAAACTTTTATTTAATATTCAGAAAGCAGAATGAAATGGTTAGAATGCTTTAGAAAAAATTGATAATAATTGAATTGTTGTAGGATGTGAAAAATATCCTTATATGATAAGAGTTATGAAATTTATAATGTTGAAAAAAAGGTATTTTTATTTTTGGTGGTTCTAATGGAATAATTAGAATTTAGAAAATGATAATTATGAATGTATTCAAGAAATTTTATTCTTCTCATAATGGAGATATTTATGAATATATTCAAATGAAAAATGATTAATAAATGAAAAGGAAAATATAATTAGTTATTCTCTTGATCAAAATATTGAAATTTGGAGTTTTTAATTTTTTTATTATTATTTTAATATAAAAAGGCATAATTTATTAAATTTTCATTTATCATTTAAAATAAATATTTAAATAATAAATTTAATTATTTATTTAATTATAAAAACAATATATATAAAAAAAAAAAAAAAAAAAATTATTATTTTAATAAAATATAATATTGTAAAAAATGGCTCAAAATAATTTAGAAAAAACAATCAATATTTGGAAAATTAATATTCATCCAAATATTGAATCTTTAATAATAACAGTCAATTCAAATAATAGAAATATTATATATCAATCATATTATTCATTGAAATTTCTCCAAACATTAAATATTTTTGAACAAAAAAAAACAATAAATGAAATAATTAATTATATATCAATTTTGATAGATCAGGGAAAAATAACAATAAATGAAAAATTAGGAAAATTAATTTTAAATTTTGACAATCAAATAAATTTGATTTTAAATAAAAAAGAATATTTTTCATCAAAAAATAATGAAATTAAAATAGAAAATGTTTATAAAATAAATTCAATAAATGCTCATGAAAGTTGGATAAGACAAGTATCAATATTTGAATCAGGAAAAATAATTTCTGTATCAAATGATCAATCAATTAAAATATATGATAATAATTTTAATATAATTCAAATAATTATAAAAGCACATGAACATATTATATATGATGTATCAATAAAAGATGAAAATAATTTTGTAACATGTTCTTTAGATGAAAGTATAAAAATTTGGTTTAAAAAAAATGAAGAAGAAAATTACATTTTAAAAAATAAAATATCTAATGCTCATAATGGTTGGATATATAAAGTAATATATTGTTTAAATGGAAATATAATTTCATGTTCATATGATGAAACAATAAAAATATGGGAATTAAATAATAATAATAAATATCAATCAATTTCAACATTAAAACATTCAAATGAAATATCTTCAATATTATTATTAGAAGATAAAAATATTTTAATATCATCTGGATTAGATGGAACAAAATTTTGGAATATAAAAAATTATGAAAATATATCTTTTTTAATTGCAATTGGAAATGGAAATAATACTTTAAAAAGACTTGATTCTGATAGAATTATTAATGGAGGTTTTAATGGTCATATGTATATTATTTCAATATCTAAAAAAAAAATTATTCAAGGAATTAAAAATGGTTTTAGATGTTGTGGTATTTGTGTTATTGAAGAAAGAGGAATTTTTTTTATTGGTGGTGATAATAAAAATATTAAAATTTATAAAAGTGATAATTATGAATGTATTTTTATAATAAAAAATGCACATTATGATTATATTTATGGAATTACTAAATTAAATGAAAATTGTATTGTATCTTATGGATGTGATAAATTTATTAATGTTTGGTCTTTTTAAATAATAATAATATTAATTTATATATAACAAATTTTTATATAATAATAATTTAAAAAAAAATTTAATTTTATTAATCCCTCAAAAAAATATCATGGGGATTGGGGATTGGGGATTGGG
>JAJJKW010000523.1:0-20421 GCA_023805745.1 Isotricha sp. YL-2021b | reverse complement strand
TCCCCATATTAGAAAAAAAAAGAAATGAAAAAAATTTTTTATATTTATTTTTTTTAATTAATAAGTTTATTTTATTTTAAGAATTTTTCAAATTTAAAAACAATATAGTGTTTCTCTTTAACAAATATTTTTCTTTAAAATGAAAACATTATTTATTTTTAACTTTTTTTTTAATTTTATCAATATCTTTTTTTCAATAATTTCAACTTCTCATTTTTTGTTAATTAATTTTTTCGTTCAATTGTTCTATTTTTCAGTTTGATCATCTTTGTAACTTTTTGTCGTTTTTTTTAAATAAATAAGCACTTAATTTAAATTATAAAATAATTATTTTATTTTTGTTATTTAAATTTGTTTATATAATTAAATATATTTGTTTATAATAATAATAATTTTTTAATCAATTTAAAATCTTTTAAAAAATAATATATATATTGATTATTTGTAATTGAAATTTTTCCCATATAAAAAATTAGTTTTAGCATCTATAACATCTTCTAAAGTATTTGCAGGCATAATGAAATTTCCATCAAATCCTCTTTTTACATTATCTTTATTCAAACTTCTATTACTTCTATTTTCCCATAATACATGAATATCATTTTTTTTTTCTTTTTTCATAATTAAATTTTTTTTAATTTTAGCTTTTTCAATATCTTTTATATCTTCTTTAACTTTATTTAAATATAAATTTCTGGGAGAATTTTTATTTCCTATTCCCATTGTATAATCTTCTTTAAATAAATTTTGTATATTTATTTTTGATGTGTCTCTAGACATATTTCTTTTAATATCTTTAAATTTTTGAGTATCAAAAAAATCATATTCTTCTTTATTTTTATCTCCTATATTTTTTATATCTTCAATAAAATTAAAATTATCATTATTTTCAGTATCAAATCTTTTTGATGGAGTCTGTTCATCAAAAATTGAAATATATGATTTTTTATTCGTATATGCGTTATATTGGTCAAATATTGAAATGAATGATTTTTTCCCTTTTTTTTCATTTGAGAGGTTTGAATTATAATCTAGTTTGCTTTTTTGAGGAATTAATTTACGAAACATACTTTGATTTTCTGCATAATTATTATTATTATTATTATTATTATTATTACTTTCATTTGTTTTTATATCACTTTCTGAATTATATTCTTTTTTATTATTATTTAATTCTTGTCTTTGTTTATTAATTTCTGCTTTTTTTAATCTTAATTGAATTAATTCTTGTTCTTTTTGATTTTTTAATCTTGATAATGGAGTATTTTTTGAGATATTTTTCAATTTTAATTTTTGAATAAAATTATCAATTTCTTTATCATGTTCATTTGAAATATTTATATTTTTTTGTAATTTAATTTTATTAAAAGGTAGATTATTAACTCCCATTAATTCTGCTTCTTCAATAGTATTTTCTCTTTCAGATAATAAATTTGAATTTTCATTTATTTGACTATGTAAAGTTCTATATTGATTGAGTGAGTTTTCTGAAAATGAATTTTCATTAGCACCGGATAAATGGAAAGATTGTTCTTTTGATTGAATTTTTAAACTTTTTTTATTTTTTGGTTCTTCTTGAATTGAAAAATTAGTATTTTCAATTCCTAAATCATTATTATTTGATGAATCTTTTTTTTTTATTGACATTTTTTTATTTAAATTTTTTTTCATTTTTTCCATTTTTTCTTCAATTTCATTTTCTTTGTCATTGACTTTAAACTTAATTTCTTCACTTTTCATTTTTTTAAAATTAAAAGTATTAAATTTTTTATTTTCTTTTTTGAATTTTTCAAATAAATTTTCCATATTTCCAGTTTTACTCAAATTAATAGAATTTTTCTTCATAAAATTATGAAAACTTTGTCTCATGGTTTCATCATATTCCTCATCAACTTCTTTAATAACTTCATTAATATTTCCAAAACCGTAATTTTCACCATATACTCTAATATTTTCTTCATCTTCTTCTTCATTTTCATTTTCTCCATTTTCTATATTTTCATCATTCATATTATTAGAATCAAAATAATTTTCATTTATTTCATCTCCATTTTCTCCTGTTTCTATTTTAAAAGTATCTTCATTATCTTTTTCCCATTCATTTTTATCATCGGAATATCTAATAAACATTTCATTTCCTGTTTTGGGATCAATTTGATGTAATAAATTTTTTATTTTTTCTCCTGTTAATTTATTTACTAATATAGTTTCATTAGTATATGGATCATGTTTAACATAAATATTTTCAATTATTTCTCCTGTTTTTCTATTAATTGGTATTACTTTTCCAGTATTAGGCTCTTCAACAATAAGAATTTCTGTTTTATTTAAATTATTTATTATTTTATCCTGATGTTTATTTTTAATTCTTACCAAATCTTCTCCAGTTAAAGGATCTTTATATATTTTATAACTATGAATTTTTTCACCAGTTTCTTTATTTATTAAAATTAGTTTTCCAGTTTCATTATCTTTAAAGTAAATTATATTATTAATTTTTTCTCCAGTCTTTTTATTAATTAAAATTTCTTTACCAGTTGAAGGATCTTTTGAAATTATAAGATTCAAATCATTATTTAAAATTGCATCATATTTAATATAAAGTTCTTCTCCTGTTTCAGGGTCAACTTTTTTGACAATATTTTTAATTTCTTCACCGCTTCCTTTATCAACGAAATAATAATTATTATTTAATGGATTTATTTTTACCTCAATATTTTCCATTGGTTCATCTTTATTTCTGTTAAAAGCAATTAATTTTCCAGTTTCTGGATCTGTTAGAATTTCAATATATGTTAATTTAATATCAAAATCATCTCCTTTTGAATTTATTGGTTTTTCAATCATAATTAATTTTTCTTTTCCAGTTATTGGATCAACTGTTATAATAATATTATGAATTTTTTCCCCAGTATCTTTATTAATTAAAATTTCATGTCCAGTTCTTTTGTCTTTTTTTTTAATAATATTTAAAATTGGTTTATTTGTTTCTTTATCATATAATATTTGATTTCCAGTTTTTTTGTCTTTTTGAATAAATACTTCTTTTGATTTAAGACTTATATTATTATAATTGACATAAGTTGGAGCCCCAGTTATAGGGTCAAATTTTTTAATAACATTATTCATTACTTGTTGAGTATTTTTATTAATAAAAATTGGTTGATTAGAAAATTTATCAGTTTTAATTAAAATAAGATCAATAGGTTGCTTAGTATTTTTATTAATAGCAATTAATTTGCCAGTTTTTGGATCTTTAAAAATTTCGAATTCTGTTTCTTCTAAAGGAATTTCATTTCCATTTTCATCTTTATTATTATCTAATTTAATAAATATATCTTCTCCTGAAATAGGATCTTTTGATATAATAATATTCTTTAAAATTTCTCCATTATCTTTATTTATTATAATAGTTTCTCCTGTTTTTGGATCTATTTTTTTTATTAAATTATTTAATATTTCTCCAGAGTTTTTATCTACTAATATTTCTTCATTAGTTATTGGATTTTTTTTTAATATTATTTCTTGGTTTTTATTCTTTGGTTTATATAATTCATAATTTATATAAGTTTCTTCTCCTGTTTCATTATTTATTTCTTTAATTAAATTTTTTAATGTTTCTCCTGTTTCTTTATTTATTAATTTTATTTCTCCTGTTTTTTTATCTTGAATTACTTCTAAATTATTCATTTTTTCTCCTGTAAATTTATTTATTGGAATTAATTTATTTGTCTTTGGATCTTTTATAATTTGTATATTATTTTTTCTTAATTTTAAATTATCACCATTTTCATCTTTTAAATTTTCTATAACATTATATATTTCTTCTCCTGTTTCAGGATCTTTTGTTACTATAATATTATTATAAATTTCTCCAGTTTTATTATCAATAAATTTTACTTCACCTGTAACTGGATCAACATTTTTTATTAAATTATCAATTTTTTTATTTGTATTTTTATCAATTATTACTTCTTTTCCAGTTTTAGGATCTTTTTTAATTAAATATTGAGAATTTTTAAGTTCTTTTGTATCATATTGAATATATTTCTTTTTATTTGTTTTTGGATCAATTTGTTCAATAATATTATTTAATTTTTTTCCAGTTAATTTATTTATAAAAGTAGTTTCTCCTGAATTTGGATCAATAATTACTTCAATATCTTTTAATTCTTTTTGACTATTTTTATCTTTTACTATAAATTTTCCTGTTTTATTATCTTTAATTATTTCGATTTCTTTTTCTTCTAAAGGAATTTCATTTCCATTTTCATCTTTATTATTATCTATCCTTTTCTTTTTTTTTTCTTTTTCTCCATATTTAATAATTATTTCTTCTCCTGTTTTTGGATCTTTAGTTACAATGCAATTTTTTATTTCTTTTCCTGTTTTTTTATCTATAATTTTTGTTTTATTTGTTTTTGGATCAATATATATTTCTAAATCTTTTATTATTTCTCCATTCTCTTCATTTAATGGTAATAATTTTCCTGTGTCAGGGTCTTTAAAAAATTTAATTTTTGTTTTTTCAATATCTATCTCGTCTCCATTTTCATTATCTTTAGACTCAATTAAATATAATCTTTCTTTTCCTGTAATTGGATCAACTCCCATTATTAAATTTTTAATTGGTTCTCCAGTTTCTTTATTAACTAAAATTAATTTTCCTGTTTTTGGGTCTTTTTTCTTTATAAAATTTGTAATTTCTTTTCCTGAATCTTTATAAATTATTTTTTCTTGTCCAGTTTTTTGATCTTTTATTATAACTAATTCTCCTAATTTGCTTTCATTTGGTTGATCTTTTTTAACATGTTTATTTCTATTATTATCAAAATTTATATTATATTTTATATATGTTTCTTTTCCATCATTTGGATTAATTCTTTTAAATACATTATTTAATTTTTCACCATTTCTTTTACTAAAAAATTCTATTTCTCCTGTTTTTGGATTTTCTTTTGGAATAATATTTTCAATTTCAGTATTATCTTCACAATCAATTGGTTTTAATAAATGAGTTTTATCATCTTTTTCAACTTTCATTTCAGTAAGTTTAATAGGAATATCTCTACCATTATCATCAACTGGGTTTAATACTTGATAAAATAATTCTTTTCCATTTTCAACACTTCTATAAACATTTTTTAATTTTTCTTTTTTTTCTTCATCATATAAATATTTTTCACCTGTTTCATCATCTGTTTTTACTTTAATATTATTAATTTCTTTTCCTTTATCATCTTTTAGTATTTCTTTATTTGTTTTTGGATCTTTTGAAACTATTAATTTTCTTAATTCAGGATTTAATGTTTCAAAAGAAATAAAACTTTCTTTTCTTGAAGAAAAATCCATTTTTGAAAATAAATTTTTTATTTTTTCTCCCGTATCTTTATTTACTAATACTTTTCTTCCTGTTAAAGGATCATCAATAATAATAACATTTTCTAATTGTTTTCCAGTTTTTCTATCAAAAATACAATCTTGATTTTTAGAATTTTTTCTTACAATATATTCTATTTTTCTATAAGGTAAATTATTACCATTTTCATCTTTAGGTCCTTCAATTAATAAAAAAGATTCTTTTCCACTTAAAGGTTCTAAACTAACTAATAAATTATTTATTTTTTCTCCTGTTTCACTATCGAAAAATTCATAATCTCCAAAAGAATTTCTTTTTTTAACAACATTTTCAATTTCTTTTGATATAAAACTATCATCTATTGTTTTAATTGATTTTCTAAAATCTGATTTTAAAGTATTTGAATTTTTACTAAATCTTAATGAATCTTCTTCTTTATTATTTTGACCTTTTAAAGCAGAATCTAAAGTTTTTTTTAATTCAGCTAAATTTTCAATATCTTTTTTATCTTCTGTTTCACCATCTTTTATTATTGAATAATCATCTCTTAAACTATTTATTAAATTTTCATTATTATTATCTTTTAAATTAAATGATTTAAGATTTTGTTCATCATCCTTTTTAATTTCATCTAAAATATTATTATTTGCATCAACATCTCCATCTTTTCCATTTTTATATTTTAATTTTTTTCTCATTAAATTTCTTTTTTCAGTTAAATTTAATTTATTTCTTAAAGTATTAGCAAAAGATAAAGTTTTTAATCTTTTTTGACTATTAGAAAATGAAGTATCAATAGATTTAATATTTTTTTTTGATTGAAAATGACTTGTATTTCCATCATTAAAAGAACTTTCATCAGAACTTGACATAAAAGAATTTCTATTTTGATACATTGAAGAATATGAAACATCTCTTCCTTTTGAATGTGGCATTTCAGTAGGAACAAAATTTTGTTTTTCTAAAAAAAGATCTTTATATGATTGTTTCTGCCTTATTCTTTTTATTGATCCATCTCTTAATTCTATAAATGATGATCTATTAAATGAGGTATTCACAGATTGAGATAAATGATTTTTCTTTACTGAAATTAAAGCCGGAGAGGATTTTTTTTGAGTAGGTTTTTTTTTCATTTTTTATTAATTAATTTTTTTTCAAAAATCTCTAATGAATTTTTTTATTATTTATATAATATTTTATGAATTTTGTTGCTATTATTCATTTTTGATTAAAAAACTTTTTTTTGTCAAAAAATATCTTCATACTCTCTTTATTGAAATAAATTAAAATTTAAATAGAATTTAAATTTTTTACTCAAAATTTTTTAAATAGGTTTATTCATTTTAGTTCAAAAATCAATTTAAATTTTAAATTTTTCATTTTATTTCATTTAAGATAATTTTAATTTTTGGAGGGAATAAATAATTGATTAAAATTATAATTATTTTATTTTTGATTAATAAATAGAAAATAAATGATTTTTTATCTTGATTTTGATTGAAAAAAGTTGTTTTTAGTTATTAATAAAATTTAAGATAATAATAAAATTATTATTATTATTTATTTATTAAATAATGTAATATTTAATCATCATCATCAGATGATTCTTTTTTTTTAGTTTTTTTGATTGGTTTAATTTCTTCTTCACTTTCCGAGCTACTTTCTTGTTTTTTTTTTTTTGTCTTTTTTTCTTTAATATCTTCTTCACTTTCACTATCTTCACTTTTTTCTTTTTTTTTCTTTTGATTTAATAATTTTTTATCATTATCATCATCACTATTATTATCTTCTTTTTTTTTATTACTTTTCTCAGATTTCCCGAAAATTTTTTTGTAATCTTCAGGAGTTTTATCATTAATTTTTCCATATTTATCCAATAATCCTTTTTTAATTAATTCTTTTTTTTTAATAGCATAAGGTCCTAATCCCCATTTTCTGGGATAAGTATCTCTATCCATAATAACTCTTTTAGTTTTACAAACAACACCATGATCACAACTAGAAAGAACACTTGAAGTCATTTCGGCAATTCCAATTGCTATAGCTTCACCTTTAGTAGAAATTAAAACAACTTCTTTTCCATTTTCAATATTATTTTCATATTTTAATACTCCAGGAACAGTTAATTTCGCTCCATAGCAAATAGCATTAATAGCACTATCTTTAACAACAATTCTAGGATAATTAGTTAATAAAATTTCTAAAGGTCTAACAACTCTTCTTAAATAATCTTCTTGTTTAACTTGTTCATAAACATACATAGCATCAAGTATATCATGCATAGTAACCATAGTAGAATCTTCTTTTAAAATACCAGAACGAACTCTTCTTAATTCTTGCATATGACCTCCAGTTTTAGCTAATAAACCCATATGAACACACATAGTTCTAACATAAGTTCCTGCTTCACAGCTTATCCAAAAAATTGCCATATTTTTTTCTTTATCAAATTCAAATAATTTATAATCATAAATTGTTCTTACTCTTAATTCTCTTTTTACACTACTTATTAAAGGAGGTCTTTGAAAACAAGCACCTTGTAATTTTTTTAAACAATTTTCAACTTCAGAAGCATTTTCAATAGGAGAATGAAATTTAATAATTCCAACATATTCTTTACCAGCACTTTGTTGTGATTTAACTAATCTTGTTGCTCGATTTAAACAAACAATTAAACATCCAGTTACTTTTGGATCGAGTGTTCCACTATGTCCTGTTTTTTCTACTTTTAATATTTTTTTTACCCATGCTACTATTTCATGACTTGATGGATTTGCTGGTTTATCTAAATTTATTACTCCGTATTTTAAATGCTCTGTTATTGGACGATCTGTTGGTGAATTTCCTGAAGATATTGGAGTAAAGTGATTTGAACGCGTTATTAATTGGGATATGTTTTTTAGTAAAAGAGGCCATTTTGATGTGTCTAATAATGGGGTTTCAGATGATGGAGTTATTGTATATGATTTTGACTTCTTGGACATTTAAATAAGATATTATTTAATTTTTTTATTCTTTTTTTTTTAATTTTTTCTAATAATTATTTTTTTATTTACATATTTTTTGATTTATATTTTTTTTTGATTGTTTTTTTTATTTTTTTTTCGTATTTTATTATTCAGATGATTTATTATTTGCTTTTTCTAATTTATTTTTTTTGAAACTAAATAAAGGAAGGTCGAAGTGACTTGTTTTAAAAATTTTCATTTTGTTTTTTATTGTGTTTTTCCAATCTTTTACATTTTGCTCTACTTTTTCATCCAAAGTCTTTTTAAAGATATTATTCTTTCTTTCTGTTTTACATTTCTGATTTTCTCTTTCATTTGTCAAATAAAATATACTCATATAATTAATAAATTTATTGTTTTTTTGTTGAGAATTATTCCTATTGAAATAATTATAATTTATTATATTATTATTTATATTTTGTTTATTAATATTTGAAAAAGTATATGAAAAAATTGATAACATTCCATCTTTTTTATTAAATACTTCTGTTTTAGGTCTTTTAAATATAGAAATTTTTCTTCTTTTATTAGGTTTGTTATTCTTTGACTCTCTATTTATAGGAGATACAAGTATATTAAGATAATTATTTTTTTTTGTCACATTTTTTTTTATATAATTAGGTTTTTCTAAAATTAAATGATGGTTTTCTTCTAAAGATTTTATCCTTAATTTTGAAGATGATAAAGAATTTTTTGAAGAAATACTTGAGTTAATTAAGTAATTCTTTGCTTTATCAAATGAAAGATGATAATATTTAGATATTTTATCTTCGCAAATTTGTTTATGTTTTTTTAATTTTAATTGAGAATAAAGAAGAGAAGTATTTATTTCAATACTTGTTTGATTTTCTTTTATTTTTTCTTCAAATAATTTAATATTTTGTTTATTTTTCATTGCCCAAATATTTTTAAATCTTTGCTTTAATTTCTTATCATATTTTTGATAATTAGTTACAAAATTTTGATAATATTGAAATCTTAATTGATCATAACATGTTAATTCATTAATTAATTTATCTAAAATATCTTTTGGAAATTGATTGACTTGAAATCTAAATATTATGCATTCATTTTCTTTTGCAATAATAGTTGATTTATATTTTATTTTTTCTTTATTTAAAGATTCTAAACCTAAAAAAGAACCTTTTGAATATATTACAAGATGAGAATTTTTATCTGTGGTTTCAAAAGTCCCTTTATAAATTAAAAAAAAATATTTTGCATCCATTTCAGTATTATAAATTTCTTCCTTTGTATCTAAATATATTCTTATCCATGAGAAAAAATATGCATTGAATATATCTTCGTCTAAAAGATTAAAAGTTTTTATATGTCTTTTAATAAAATTTTTATAATTTTCAATAACTTTTTCAAAAATTTTTTTGATTGAAGATAAAAAATCATTTTTTGTAATTAAAAAAAGAATTGTATCATCATTATTTACATATAAAGAAACAGAATGAGGACAACCATCTAATAAATTATTTTGGGAAATAAATAATTCTTTGTTTATTAATAATATATTCCTTTCATTCTCAAATGACATTTTACGTAATAAGTTTCCTTTAAATTGAATTTTTTCAGAACTTTTTTTTCTTAATTTTTTAGAAAAATTTTTTAAAATATCAAACTCAAATAAAGAATTTTGATGAATTCTTTTATGAAAAGGAATTACTTTTTTTTCAATTGATTTATCATTTTGATAATCAATATTAAAGTTAGTATGAGAAATATCTATATTAAATTCATTTATGATATGTTCTATGAAAAAATATTCTGGATTTTCATTTTTAAAAATTCTAAGAGATAATTCTCCATCAACTAAAAAAAAACATTCATTAGGAGCTTTATTTGCATAAAATAAACATGAACCTTTATCTGGTTTTATAATTTCACAATTTTCTAGAATTTCATATAAACTATTTTCATCTATTGAATATTCATTATAAAATCTTTTCAAATGTGAAAAAGAATATAAAATAGAAGAAACTTTTTTTAAATCTTCAGGATTTTCAATATAACATTTATGATTTAATAAATTTTTTTCCAAAATACGTAAAAGCTCCTTTTTTTTTTCAAATTCATTTACTTTTTTTAAATTAAAATTTGTTTTAATAAGTAAATTAGGTGCAGAATCTTTTTTTATTGTTCTAATTTTTAATGAAGCTCTTCTTAACTTTTTAATAGAAAATTTTTTTTTTTGTAACATATCCATATTTTGAAAACTTTAAGTAAATAATTGCTCAGAAAAACTCATTTATTTTAATCAAAATTATTTATTTAATAAATATTTAAAATTGTGAAAATAATTTTTATAATAGAATTTTAATCTTTTCATTTATATTCTAGAATTTATGAATTTGATATTTGGCTTTATTAAAAATCTTCAATCATTTAATAAATTATATATTAAATTAATATAAAGAATAATTAATTTATAATTTATGAATGAAAAAAATAAAGGAAGTCAAAGTTTAATAGAGCCATTTAAAGTATATGTAAGAATTAGACCATTTCTTCCTTTGGAAATTTCTCAATTAAATTCAATTTCAGGTCTAAATTTAGATAATAAACAATTATCAAAAAAATCAATTTTACAAGTAGAAAATAATAATATATGTTATCTTCAAGATCCAAATGATGAAAATGGATATGGAAAAAATGTAAAAGCTTTTCCTTTTAATCATATATTTACAGAGAAAGATAATAATAAAACAATATTTGAAAAAATAATAAAAAAATTAGTAGACAATATTTTATTAGGATTTAATTCAACTGCATTAGCATATGGAGTAACTGGAACAGGAAAAACACATACAATGTTTGGTGATATATATCAAAATAATAATAATGAAAAAGGAATATGTATATATGCAGTTGAATATTTATTTAATAAATTAAATTTAGAAAAAGAAAAATTCTCAATTAAAATATCATATTTAGAAATATATAATGAACAAGTAATAGATTTATTAACAGAAACACAATCAAGTGAAGGAATAATGATAATAGAAGATCCAAATAAAGGGGTTATTGTTCCAGAATTAACAGAAAAAATTGTAGTTGATTCTTCACAAGTTTTAAATTATTTAAAATTAGGAAATAAAAGAAGAACCATGGGTTCAACAGGAATAAATCAATTTTCATCTCGTTCACATGCAATAATGGAAATAAATATAGAACAAAAAATAAAAAATAAAAATAAAGAAGAAATAATAAATAGTAAATTATTATTTGTAGATTTAGCAGGAAGTGAAAGAGGAGGAATGGAAAAAGGAATAAGAAGAGAAGAAGGAAGTAATATAAATAAAAGTTTATTAGCATTAGGAAAATCAATAAATATATTAGCAGATAGGTCTAAAAAAGGTTCTTTTGTTCCTTATAGAGATTCTAAATTAACAAGATTATTAAAAGATTCTTTAGGAGGAAATATTTCTACTATTATGATTGCTTGTATTTCTCCTTCTCCTTTATGTTATGAAGAAACTAATTCTACTCTTAAATATGCTACAAGAGCTAATAAAATTGAAAAAAAAGTTACTAGAAATATTAGAGAAAGTGATCAATATACTTCTCAATATAAAGAAATTATTTCTTCTTTAAAAAATGAAATTGTTCAATTAAAAGATATTATTAGAAATCAACATTTACTATTAAAATTAAAACCTTCTGATAAAAAAAATAATAAAGATGAAGAAATTATAGATGAAAATGAAAATGATGTTATATATGATGATTTTTTTAATGCTGATGAAATTCAAAAATTAGAATATACTAATAATTATTTAGATATTTCAATTAATAAAGATGATGATTCAAGAAAAATTTTAAATTGTAATTTTGAAGCTTATGAAAATATTTTAAATTCAAATTTAGAAAATTTAACTCAAGAAGAATTTGAAGATTTTGAAAAAAAAATGGAAGGTTTATATTTTGATAAAATTGGACTTGAAGAAAAAATTAAAAATGGAATAAAAGACACTGAAATTAATGAAAAATATAATATTATTAGAACATTTTATGAAAAATTTATAGAGTTAATAAATGATAAATTGATTGAAAATATTGAACAAAACTTAATTTTAAAATTTAATTTAAAAGAAATTCTTGAATTGAATGAAAATAATAATGCAAATTTAAATAAGAAATTAGAGCAATTTAACTCAAATAATAAGGATGGAAAAATTAAAGAAGAAATAGAAAATTATAAAAAAATAATTTCAGATAATGAAAAAGAGAAAAAAGAAATTGAACAATCTTTAGAAAATAATATAAAAATGAAAAATCTTTTGGAAAAATTATTATTTAAATTTATTTCTAATACTCAAATGAAGGATATAAGGGAATTAAAAGATAATTATATTTCAATTTTAAATGAGAAATTTGAATTAGATATTAAAAATAAAAAATACCAAGAATTTCTTATTACTGTTATGAGAGAAAAAGAAGAAAAAAGTCAAAAAATTTTTGAATTATCTCATGAGTTAGATAAATTAAAAAGACAATTATTAGGAAGAGAAAAAAGAATAAAAGATTTAGACAATAAATTAAAAAATTTAGAAAATATTTGTAACAATAATGGAAATAATATTCATAGTAATCATTCTAGTGGAGGAAAAGAAGCAAATAAAAAAAGGTTTACAAAAAAAGTAAAGTAAAGGAAAAAAAATTAAAGTCTAAATTCTGAGTTAACATTTGAATTAATTAAAGAAAAAAATATCTAAATCAATTAAAAGAAATACTATATCAATTATATATTCTTGAACAATTAAAAAAAGAATGAATTTTAAACATTTATTGATAAAACTTAATGTTAAATAAGTATAAATAATGTTTAATAATTTATTATAAAAGTAGTATTTTGATAAAATATATAAATAAAAATAATATTTTAATTAAGGGATTATGAATGGCAAAAGCTATTATTTTAAAATAAATGAATTAATTGTATATTATATTTTCAAAGTATAACACAGCTTCATAATTTATAATTTTTATTTAAAAATCATAAATTTTAATTCTATTGAATTGTCATTTCAATTATTCTGTTAATTAAATGTATTTTCAATAATTGAAAAAACATAAAATAATTTAATATATTTGATGAAATAAAAACTTCATCTTAAAAAAATAATTTTACAAAATTTTTAATTGTTTGAAAATGAATTAATTATTTACCTAATATATTTGTTTTTTTATTTAATAGAAAAGGAAAAAATGCATATTTAAAAATAAAATATTAAATTATAATTATTTTCAAATTTTTAAAAATATCAAATATGGAAAGTTCTTTAAAAATCTTAAATGATATAGAAGAGATTTTAAAAGGAGATTTAAATCAATTTAAAATTAAATCTAATCCTGAAATAAAATTTGAATCATTATTAAAACAATTAGAACAATTAAATAAACCTTTACCTTCTATTTGTATCAAAGGTTATAACATTGATTTATCTTCTTTAAATGATGAGACAAAATCAATAAATGAAATTAAAAATATTATTAAAGAAAATGAAAATTTTATCAATGATCTTACTAACTTCTTTTTAGACAATGAAGAAGAGGAAAAAAAAAATGATAGTGATATTTTTTCAATGCTAGATTTTAATTCAAAAGATGAAGATAAAAAAAAAAGAGAAGAAGAAAAAAGAAAAGAAGAAATTGAAAGACAAAAAATACTCGAAGAGAGAAAGAAAGAAGAAGATAAAATATTTAATAATTTTTTAGGTGAACTAAATAATATTAATTTAAATTCAAATAAAGAATTAAAATTTGAAATGATGACAAAAATAGATTCTAAAAATGAGAGAATGAATTTCTTATTTAATTCAATTATAGATATATCAACAGGAAATAAGATTGAGAAAACAGAAGAAGAAAAAAAAAAAGAAACTTTTGATAATATTTTAAAAAATGTAAGAAAACCTTTAGATTTTCTAAATTTTATGGAAAATAAATATGATAAAATCAAAGATAAAAAAGAAGAATTAGATTTCACACCTTTAAAAACTTATATGGAATCTCAAAATAAAAACACTAATAAAGAAAATAAAGAAAACCAAGAAAAAAAAGATAATAATGATAATAATGAAACTTTTTCTAATTATGAACAATATCAAAATTTAGCAATTAAATTGGCAGAAGAAGGTGAGTTTGAAAAAATGCTTTTACTTGGAAAAAAAGTTTTTATTAATCCAAACCAAACATTTTCTTCAAATAATCAATCTGAAGTTGAATTTGTAAAAGAAAATAAAAATGATTTATGTTTTTCTTTGTTTGTTAAATCTTATTCTTCTATTTTATCTAAACAAGATTATAAAAATAGTTTAAATTTACTTCTTAGAGAATTAATTGAATTTTCTATTGAAACTGGAATTACTCCAGTATTATTTAGATTTTTTGATTCAATTATAGTAAAAGAAGAAATAGCTGAAATGATTTTTGATATTTATTCAAAATATATGAATCAATTAGAGCAAATAGATACTATGTTAAATGAGGGAATTAGTGAAAATTTTTTATTAAATTTTATGGATTATTATATTAAGAAAAATAAGAAAATTGAATTGTGTAAAGTTTTATTAAAATTAGATTATACAATTTTAATAAAAGAAAATATTGAGGGAAAAATAATTGATAATGAGTTATTAAATCTTTATATTTATATTTCTATGAATGATAAAGAAGGTAATAATAATCAAAAAAAAGAATATTCAAATCAATATTTTAAACCTATTCAATATATATCTGGATTATTGAATTCAAAAAAAACAAATTTTGACGAAAAATATAGAGAATTTATAATTTTTCAAAAATATAATAGTGATTTGAATGAAATATTTGTTTGTAAAGAATATTTTTTTCATAAACTTTTATGGTTCTGTAATTATTGCTTTGATCAAAAATTATTCCCTTATAATTTTATAATGGACTATAAAAGTTTTACTTTATTAATTAAAAAAATTACTTTATTTTTAACAAGTAAAGACACAATGGATATATTTTTACCTTTTGATTCATATTCATATTTTCTAGTTTTAGGAAGAGTATTTTTGGAAGAAAATTTAGTTCAAATTATTAACACAGAATTTGATGATGAAGAATTAGAAGATTTTATATTAACACTTGAAGAACAAAATGGGAAAGATTTATCTGCTAAAAATTTGTTATATGAAGTTATATCTTATTCAAAATCAAAAAATAATATATATATTAAAAAAGATTTATATGATTTTGTTGCTATGATTTCAAAAAATATGATAAGTTATAATCTTTTTATGGATAAATTAATTTTAAGTGAAGCTTGTGAATTTTTATTAAATTATCCAACTGAATTAGTAAATAGTTCAGAAATTGACACTTTTAATTGTCATACTTGTAAAAATGATAAAGAATTTGAAGAAGAAAAAAAAAATAATGAAAATAAAATTAAAGAAATAATTTATGGAGTAAAAGATTTGGATTTTGATGAAAATGACTATGAGCAATTACTTACAATTTCAAAATTAAGTCCATATGTTGAAATTACTCTAATGTTATTAAATTTATTACAAAAATTTGGAGAAAGTTTAGAATTTCAAATTGAATGTAAATTAATTGATAAAAGTACAATTTTTAATTGGATTAATGATACTTTAATCCTTACTCATAATTTAGATAAAAAAAAAATGAATAAAAAAAAAGATTTTGAAATGAACTTTAAAATAAAACTTTTAGAAAAATTAAAAGATTTAGCCAAAATAAGTCCACAGAAAGTATCAGAATTAATAGATAAATATTTTGAAGATCAACAAGAAACTGTAATTCAACAATTTGAAGAAACTCCTGAATTGCAATTTCAATATGTTGAAAGATATTTAGAAAATCATGGACATTCAGAAATTGAATATGGTGATGAATTTAAATATTTTGTGACAAAAAAAATCCAATTATTAGTAAAATTAGAGCATAAAGGAGAAGTTTTAAATACATTAAAAAAATATAATTTTATTTGTAATCAAAATATGCTTAAATTTTGTGAAGAAAATGACTTAAAGGATTGTATAATATATATTTATTGTAAAATGGGAAATATAGAGGAAGGAATTAGAAGAATAAATGAAGAAATTGGGAATTATTTAGAATTTTTATTAAATAACATAAATAGTCCCAAATATAGTAGAACTTTTATTGATTGGATGATTGATAAAATGAAAAGATTTACAGAATTAGGAATTGAATCTTGTCAATCAATGTCATTTGATGCAGAAAAAATGGAAAGTTTTTGGGAAAAATTACTTAATGGATTATATAAAACAAGGAATATATTTAAAGAATTTAAATTAGAAGGAGAATCAACAATTGATAAAGAAAATGATATTAAAAAAATAGAAAATATGATAGAAGAAAATATACAAAATGTATTAATTGCTATGAGTGAATATGTTACAATTCCTATATTAATTGATATAGTTTCATCAAAATGTGAAGATGCTTCCATAAAAGAATTTACAGGAATAGTAGGACAATTATTTAATAGTCAAAGAATTTTAGAAGTAATATGTAATTCTGCTAAAATATTAATTGGAAATGCTGTTTTTAAAGATATAACTAAATTATATAATTTTCGGATGAATGGAAGAAATTTTGAACCTAAAAAATGTGATTATTGTGGAAGATTTATTGGAAAAGAAAAAATTATTCTTTTTGGATGTAATCATTATTATCATGTTAGATGTTGTGCTGAAGAAAAAAAAAAATATGTTTGTTATATTTGTAAAACTAATGAAATTGAAGAAAGTATTACTTATATGGAAAATAAAATGTTAATTGCTGAAGAAAAAGAAATTGAAAATAATGAAGAAGAAGAAAAAACAGAAGAAGAATTAATATTTGTTAAACAAATGAAAAATCAAATGAGAAGAAAATTAAAATTAGAAGAATTAAAGAGAATGAAGAAACATCATTTAGTTTTAGAAAATTTAGTAAATGAAATGGAAAATATTGAGTCAGGTTCAAATAAAAACACAATAAAAATAGGTAATTAATTATTTATATTAAAAAAATAAATAATTATTATAAATGATTTATTTATAGGTTTAATTAAAAAAACGTTTTTTAGAATAATTATTCTACATTTATATTTAATCAAAGGTTATGTATAATTATTGTACCTAATAAAGTATGTTCTATACATTGACTGCAATTAAAGACTAGTTTTCATGAGGATAATATATTAAAAAATTTGAAGAAGTTTCAAAATTTTCCAAATATTTTACATAAAAAAATTCAATCATTTATTTAACTCTTTTATATTATTACTTGATTGAAAATAAAAATATAATTTGTATTTTTTTTATTTTTTAAATCAATTTCTTATAATGATATTGAGGAGAAAAGTAAACTGATTTAAATACAATTAATAATTTTTGATAGAATAAAAAATAATTTGATAATATAAAAAATACATTATAATAAATAATTAGAAAAATGTTTGAAAATTTGAAAAAATTGGGATTTACTAAATCCGAAAAAGATAGAAAAAAATTTGGAAAAAGAATTGGAAAGTAGGAAAATCTTATGAACTTTCTTTTCAAAATATTTAGATTCTTTGAAATAATTTATTAATTAAGAGATTGTTCAAATTTTTAAAACATTTAAAATAAAACATTGATTCATAATTTTATAATTAATTGAAATTATCAAATTATTAATAAAACAAAAAACAAATTTTTTTTGAATATTTATTTATTATTACATAAAAATAAAAGTATTTCTTTTTGAAATTTGTTTTTTTGATGAAACAATAATTTTATAATATATAACATAAATCCAACAGCAATTTAATTGTTATATATAATAATCAAAATTCACTCATTTGATTTTCTCCAATAATATTTTTTATTTCACAGGTTTATTTTTGGATTTTTCAAAAATAATTTAAATAGTTGTAAATTGTTTTACATATAAAAATAATAAATATATAAATGATTTTAATTGAAATTTTAATTAAAATATATAAATAAATCTTAATATTTTAAATTATTAATATCGATAATTAATATGATTTAATTTCTTTGTATATTAAATTAAAAATTTAAGAAAATTATCGAAAATATTTATTTTGTTTATAAAATTTATACATATATATTTATGATTTTTCATCAATTATATTATTAATTTTTTTCATTTACAGGTGAAATTTCATTTGGATTTTGATTTATATTATTTATATTATTTCCTTGATTATATGTGACAACATTATTACCAACCACATTATTCATATTTTCTCCATTCAATTGTTGTCCATACATTTGTTGTTGTCCATACATTTGTGGTTGTCCATACATTTGTTGTTGTCCATACATTTGCTCTCCATAGATTGCTGCTCCAACCATTTGTTGTTGATATATATCTTGTTTAATAGCAGAAGCTGCATTTTTTTTTCTTGAACAATAACAATAAAAAAGTACAACAACTATAACAATAATTGAAAAAAATACACATAATATAATTATAAATGTTTTCTTTACATCTTGGGCTTCATCTTTTTTTGTATTTTTAAATCCAATTTTAGATGTTAATACATTATCTCCATCAGCAATAAATCTTAAATAATTATATCCTTCAACTTTTTTTGTTTTAAAAAAAAAGTTTCTTCGACCATTAGTAGTTTTAGAATAAGAACTTGATTCAATTGTATTGTCATAATTTATTACATTACCAGTATCTTTATTGAAAGAAGTTTCAAAAAAAACAAAATATTGTTGATGGAGAGTAGCATCTTCACCGTCACTTTCACTCATGCTTAATCTCCAATATATATTTTCATTTGTTTCAAATTGAGAGATATCTAAAATAAAACCAACTGTATAAGTATAAGTAGATGGATTTACATAAACTTCATCTGAATATTTTGCAATTAATGAATCATAATATAACACATCTGTACATGAAATCAAAAGAAATTTTAAAAAAATCAAAAATAAAAAATTTATTTGCATTTTTAATTGATTAAAAATTTATGATTATATCTATATATATAGTTAAAATATTTAATATTTTTTATTTTAAAAATTTTATTTAATCTTTCAACGCATCCAAAGGAAATGTTTTTTTTTAAATTTGATTCTTAACAGGTATTAAAAATTTGATTGTATTTATCAAATAAAAACTTTTTAATTTGAATAAAAACGTTTTTAATGTTAAAATTTAAATAAAAATAAATAATAATCATATAGCTATATTTTTTTTATTTTCAAAAAAAATTACAAAAAATTTTTTTTATTTTCAACTTGAATAATTAATTTTTATAATAAAGACTTGAAACAATCATTTTTTTATAATAAATTTATTAGATTTAATTATATTATATATTTAATTTTATAAAAAATATATTTAATAATTTTAATTATATTTATGCATTTATTTTTATGTATTAATTGTTAATAATAAGCAAATATTTTATTTCATGAAAATTTATTTTTTATTCTTTTCTTTTTCTTTTAGATATGATGATTTATAAAATTGAAATATGAATATTATATGAAAAATAAAAACTAAATTTCGATATTTTCAATATATTTAATTATATAGTTTGGGATTTAAAAATGAGTAAAATAGAGGTATATGGATATTAAAAAATATGCTAATTCATTTAAAACGCAATTCAATAAGAAAGATTTAAATAAAATGCATTAATAACATAACTGTTTTTAAAAGATAATTTATATATGTATAATTATTTACAAATATCAATAATAATTCTATAAATGATTTTATATATCAATTAAATTATTATATTATTTGAAGAAAAATAAACAAAAATAAAGAGAATTGAAGATAAAAAAGAATAAATTATTTAAATAAAATTTTAAAATTTTTATTTATTAATGTTTCAGAGAAATAATTTAAAGAATCTTTTAAGATTAATAATTATAAATATTTATATAAATATATTTTAGGATATTTTTTTTTTTATATTTATATTAGAAATAACTAGAAAATATATTATACTGTTATATATAAATTAAATATTGGGGATGGGGATTGGGGATTGGGGATTGGGGATTGGGG
>JAJJKW010001951.1:0-20437 GCA_023805745.1 Isotricha sp. YL-2021b | reverse complement strand
TTATCAGCAATAAAAGTTGATTTAAAAGCAAGTCAAACAATAAAAACAGGAAGTAATGTAGAATTAAAATTATCAGTAACTCCAACAGGAGCAGCAATAAAAGTAAGTGCAATATCAGGATTAGATTTAGTTTTATCAACAAATTCAAGTGATTCAACAGATATAACATGTACAATAACATCAGCTGTAACATGTTCAGCAGGATCAGCAACTGATTTCACTTGTAAAGCAACAACTATTTCTACTGAAGGTACTTATAAATTAGATGGTACTGATTTAACATTTACTGCTACTTTATCTGATGATAGTGCTATTAGTGGAATTACTCCTAGTGTTGGTACTACTACTTTAACTGTTAGTAATACTGCTTCTACTACTACTTCTACTACTACTTCTAATAATTCAAAATATTTGAATGTTTCTTTTTGTCTATTCTTTATCTTATTATTTTTTTAAATTAATATTATTATAGTCATAAATACTCATTTTTGTATATCTATAATTATTTTCAAGATTTATCTTTCTTTTTTATTTGGAATTTAGGGTTATTCTTTTTCCTTTCATTTTTCTCTTTATGTTTTTATTTGGAAAAAAATTAATTTTATGAAAAATATTTTGATTTATTTATTAATTAATTTTAATGATTTATTTTTCAAAATAATATATTTAGAAATTTATATTCTTAATTTAAAAAATAAAAATATTAATTATTCATTATACTCAAATCCAAAAAAATAATTTATTAAAAAAATTCAAAAATTTGATTTTAATTAAATATAAAAAAAGAAATATTTTTTTAATGTTTCCTTTATTAAGGCAAAAAGAATAAATTTAAATAATTTTTTATTTTATAAAATAATAATTTAAATAATTGAACAATATACTTCAACATAAAAAAGATATACTCTAAAAAATATTAGAAATGAAATGTTCCTTGTAAATAAAGATATTACATATGAAAAAATTTAAATGGATATTAAAAAAGATTCTCTAAAAATCTTATTTAATATATTAGAATTAAGTAATATTTAAAAAAATTATCATTTTAATATTTTTAAATAATATAATTCCCTTATTGAGGCAATTTTATTTTTGAAATTTTTAAAAAATTCTTTTTTAAACAAATTTAAAAAAATAGAATGTTTTTCTTTGTGATTTATTTATCTTAAAATATAATAATTTATTATGAAATTTATATTTGATTTTTATTTTTTTTTCTTTTGAATAAATGATAAAATATATTAATCAATCTCAATTGAATTATATGAATCTTCATTTTAATTGTTAATTTATTTTAATATTAAAAATAATAAAATATTGATAAATGAAAAAAATTTTTTTTATTTTTATAATAATAAAATTATCGTTATCTTCATATAAATTAAAAGATTTTTTTCATCCTTCTAAATTTATTCAAAATGAAATATCATTTCCAAAAAAAGATAATATAATATATTTTAACATCTAATACAATTAATGAGGCTTGTAAAAAATATAAGAATTTAATAATTTTTTTTTATGCTCCATGGAATTATTATTGTCAATTATTTGAACATAAATTTAAAACAATTGCAAATTTAAAATTATTTAATAATTATGTTTTTGCTAAATTGAATCTTGACTATTATAACAGTTTAACAAATAAATATAATATAAAATATTATCCAACTGTAATAATTTTTTCTAATTATGGTAATAATTTAAAATTTTATGATGGTACATTTCAAAAAAATCATTTTATAAATTTTATAAAATCAAATATAGAAAAGAATATAAAAGAAATAAATTCAATTGAAGAAATAAAAATGAATTTTGAAAATAATACTCAAATATCTTATATTTATTTTGGAAATAATTCTCAAGAATTAAATTATTTTGAATCAAAAGCTAAAAAAGATTATAAAAATTTATATGGTTATATAAAAGATGAAAGTTTAATTAAATTATATAAAGCAAAATTAAATAGTATTGCTATTTATAATAATAATGAAATACATTTTTCTGAAGATAAAATTAATGATGAAACTATAAATAAACTCTATTATTTATATTATTATCCATATTTAATGAAACCAATAGATGGATTAAATTTATTAATAACTAATAAATATAGTGTTATTTTTATTTATTTAAAAGAAAATTATAGAGAAAATTTAGAAAAATTATTTTTTAATTTAGGAAAAAAATATAGGGAAAATAAATTATATTTTTCAATTTATTATAATAAAAGAAAATATTTAAGATTACATAATTATATAAATAATCCAAACAAATATTTTCCAAAAATTACTTTAATAGATTATCAAAAATCTGATTTCCAAAAATGGTATTTTAATGAAACATTTAATAAAGAAAATATTGAAAATTTTATAGAAAAATATTTAAAAGGTGATTTTATAGCAAAAATAAAATCAGAAGAAATTCCTAAAGAAAATAATAATTTAATTAAAAAAATAGTTTCAAATAATTTTAAAAAAGAAGTTATTGATAATGATAAAGATATTTTAGTTTTATTTTATTCTCCAAAAATGGAAAAAATTATGAGATTAAAAAAACAATTAGAAATAATAATATCTAAATTTGAAAAATTTAAAGATTATTTTATTTTTGGAGAATTTAATATTGATGAGAATAATTTAGAAAATGAAATAATTGATGATATTCCAAAATTAAAATTATATAAAAAAGGAGATAAAGATAAAGATATTTCTTTCACACAATTATATATTGATGAAGATTATTTAATTAATTTTATTATTGAAAATACTGGAAATAAATTTATTTATGATGGAAATAATATAAGTTTAAACAAATAAATTTATCAACAGAGGATAAAAATGAATATTTAAATAAAATTAATGAAATTAATTTAAAAGAAATAAATAATATTAAAAAATATCTTAATTTTTGTGTTAATTATAAAGATAATATTTTTATAAAAATTACTTATTTTTATTTCATTATTAATTAATTTTTTAATCCAAATTCTTTTATAAAATATTCAATACTATATAATTTCATTTTTATAATTTTAATTAAAAAATTAACAGTATTATATTATTTTTATTTTAATTATGTTTTTTAATTAAATGGAAATAAAAGAAAATTTATCAGATAAAATGTTAATAAGAAGAATTTCAAATTCATATTCTTCTTCTTATTTAATAGGAAAAAAAATGAATATAAATGAAAATAATAAAAATAAATTTTTTGAATCTTTTCATTCAAATAAAGAAAAAATGAATTATACTCAAAGAGAATTAGATAATGAAATTTATGAAAGATTAAGAAATGAAAATATAGATTTTATTAAAACTTTACTTAGATTAAAAGAAAAAATGAATAATAATGAATATAATAGTTATTATGAAAATAAAAAAAAAATAAATAAGATAGAAAATTTAAAAATGAAAAAATCAAATAAAAATAATTCATCTTTATCTCTTATTCAAGGAAGAAATAAAAAAGTAAATTTTACTAATTCATTTAAAAAATTAAATTTAACAGAAAAAAAAATAAAAAAAAATTCTGATTCTAAATTGAATGTAATATCTCATTTAGAAAATAAAAAAAGACAAATTTCTGCACATAAAAAAATATATAAACCAAAAACAAATATAATTGAAATAAAAAAAATAAATGAAATGAATAATCAAAATAAAAAATCATCTTCTTCTAATAATTTTTCAAGAAGAATAAATAATAATATTCCTATTGCAATAATAAGTTTATTTGATGAATCTTTAAATAAAAAGAATATTGAAAAAAATAAAAATAAATATCATTTTATTCCTAAAAAGATGAAAAAAATCAATGATTTTTTTAATTAAAATTATCAAAATAAATTTAAGAATAAATATTCTAAATTATAATTATAAATATATTTTTGAGATTCACTTAAATAATAATAATATTTTTTAAATATTTAAAGAAATAATAAAAATCATAAATTTAATTTTTGATAATCTTTAGGAAGATAATCATAATTATCTTCAAGTTCATTTGCTCTTATTTTTCTTTTCTTTTTAATTATCATTTTATATAAAATAAATCCTAAAATTAAAGTAGATGTGAAAAATATCAAAACTAAACTCCAAGGAAAATAAACAAATTTATTATTTTTATAATTAAGATAAAATCCAATAGTTCCTTTTTCTTGATTAAAAATTAAAATATATTTTCTTAAAAATATTTCTCCTATATTCCATTCAAATCTTCCTTCCTTTTTATCTAATAATATTAAACAAAAATATTTATTATTTTGTTTTATAAATACATCATTATAATCTAAAATAAATGTAAAATTTAAATCTTTATTATAAAATGAAATAATTTCAAAATTTTTAATATTAATTTTTTTATCACAAATAAAATAATAATAATTTAAATTAGAATTATTAATCATATTACATAAATTTTGATTTAAATAATTATCAAAAAATTTTTGTTTTAAAATTTTACCATAATCAGAAGGAGGAAAAATTCCTTGAAAATCAATGTTAAAAATTATTTTTTGTTTTTTTTCAATATTAAAATATTTAACAGAATCAAATTTAATAAACCAAGAAAAAAGAGAAGGATCTTCAACATGTAAAAAATATAATTGATAATTTTTTTCTAAAAATTTATCATTTTCAATTTCATGAGGTAATTTTCCAATAATAATTTTAGCTTTATAATTATCAATAAATTTATAATAAAAAGTAAATTGATTAATACAATCATTTTTTTTTAATTGTTCAATAAAATTATAATCTTTAGTTTGATAAAGATAATGTTTAGTTAATCCAATTTGAGAATATTGTAAATAAGATTTATTTTTAACATCTGTTAATAAAAGAAATTTAGTTTTATTATAAATTTGAATTTGATTATTATAATTATTAAAATAAATATTATCAATTCCAATAGTACATTTTTTAAAATTCCCAAAAAAAAAATAATCAATTATACTAATATTTTTAAAAGAAGAAGATTTTTTTTCATCATAAATTCCATTTAAAGAAGAATGAGTAATATAAAAATAATGCTCAATAAAACTTACAATTAAAGGAATATATTGTTTAGGAGTTCCAATTTCTAATTTTGAAATATATCCATTTTCAAAAATATATTTAGTAAAATTATCTATATTAAAAGAACTATATTTTTTCTCAACATGAATAATTAATTGAGATAAAATAAAATAAAAAGAAAAATAAAAAACATAAATTTTCATTTAAAATATTAAAAATAAAATATTCACACAATTATAAAAAAATGAATATACAACATTCAAAACCATCAAATGAATTTTTAAATAAACATATAATAGTAACAGGAGCATCATCAGGAATAGGACAATCAGTAGCATTATATTTTTTAAATTGTGGAGCTCAAGTAATTTTAGCAGGACAAGATGTAGAAACAATGAAAAAAATGACAGAAAATAAATTTCCAAATGCAACAATAATGCAAGTAGATTTAACATCAGATATGCATATATATGATTTTAAAACATCAATAGTAGAAAGATTACAAACAATAGATATTATAGTAAATTGTGCAGGAGTTCAATTAGATGGAGATGTAGAAAAAACATTTCCACAAGATTTTGATTATACTATAGATATAAATTTAAGAGCTGTATTTACATTAATAAAAAGTTTAAGTCCATTTTTAAATACTCCATCTTCAATTATTAATATGAGTTGTTTATATGGAACTCGTCCATGTACAGGATTAATATCATATGCTATAAGTAAATCTGGATTAGAAACTTTAACTAAATATGCTGCTGCTGAATTTTCTCCTTTAGGAATTAGAATTAATGCTATTACTGCATGTCCTATTGAAACTAATAATATGAGATTAATTAAAGTTTCTGATGGTGAAATATCTTTATTTAAAAAAAAAATGCAAAAATGTATTCCACTTGGAAGAATGGGAAGACCTGATGATATTGTTAGAGTTGTTTCTTTTTTATCTAGTGAAAGAAGTTCTAAAATTACAGGACAAATTATTAGAGTTGATGGAGGAAGAGGACTTACTTCTTCTGGTTATGTTCATTATAGAGGAATGAAAAATATGAATTCTAGATTTGAACCTGATGGTGTTATTATGGGAGAATGGTTTAATTCTTTCAAAAAAGAAATTATTGGTGATCAAATTATTTTTCCTATTAATGATCCTAATCAATTAAAACAATTTGTTGATCAAAAAATTCTCGAAAGTAATTTCTCTACTAATTTATTAGATGCTCATATTAATCTTAATACTAAATATAAAATTGTTGAACCTAATGAAGAAAAACTTATTAAAAATTATTTACAAAATAAAGGATTACAAGCCAATGAAATTATCAAAGAAAGAATTTATGATGGTCCTGAAGTTGTTAAAGAACGAAAAATTGGAATTATTAACGAAAATAATATTTAAAATTTAAATAGTAATATTTTCTTTTCATTCATGGACTTTAATTTTTATAAATATTATAATATTTTTAAATTAAAATACAATAATAATCTTTTTATAAGAGATATTTATAAAAATATTTTAATTATTATTCAAAAAAAAAGCTTAAAAATATTAAAAATACTTTAAAACCTTGATTTATATGGATAACTTTTCCATTAACTTTTAAATATTAAACAAATATAAATCAATAATAGGAATAAAATTACATATTTGATAAATTCATTTAGGGTATAATTTAAAAATTATTTCTATAATAGGAAAAAAAATTAATAGTTGTTTTTTTTTATATAGAATTTGGATTTTTAAAGTAGGGAATAATTTCCATTAAAAAAAAATAATAATTTTAATTATATAATAATTACATAAAAATTTATAGAAATAATAACTAAGAATAAATAAATTAAAAGTGTTCATAAAAGTGATATTTATGATTTTTGTATAATGAGAAGATTATTATAATATTATCATTGTTAAATTGAACTATTAAATAAATAAAATTTGATGCTCAACATTAAAACATTATATTGATATAATAAAAATGATTTTAATTGTTTGATAATTGTTTTGTTTATATTATCCTAAATTTAATTTTGAATTGAATCATTAAACAAATATTTTGCTAATCTTTTAATCAGAAAAACTATTTCAAATTATAAATTTAAATTTTAAAATTATTTAATAAAGGGAGATTAAGCCTTGATCTTTGAATTAAAATTTTTTTAATTAAATGATTTTAAAGAAATTTATTGAAAATATAAAGAATAGTATTCAAATTATAATTTAAATTATTTCATTATTTGAAAGAGAATTGTAATTTTTAAATAATATAATTTATTATTTAGAAACATCAATTTGGTAATGTTCAATTTCTTCTACTTCATTAGTAAAAGTATTAAATATAACTAAATAACCATCATAATAACCTTCAGTTTTAGGAATATTAAATCTTATTCTAACATATTCTGAATCTTTATATCCAATTTTAACTTTTTTTTCAACAACTTCTAAAAATGGGTCAAGAGGTTCTACTAAAATAATTTTATCTATATCTTCTCCATTTAGATATTTAAATTTCTTTTTCACATAACTTCCTGCTTTTACTTTTAATACAGGATAATCTTGAATTAAATGTTTATAATTATCAAGATAATATTGTTTATTTTTACTATTTATATCCATTTTATATATTTATTTTATAAAAATTATATTTCTTCATTAAAAATAAAAAATTTATTCAGTTTTATTATTTTTTAAGATATAAATAACATTTTTTTCATACAAAAATTTCATATCATAAAATTTTAATCATAATTTTTTTTATTTTTTAGTTATTTTCTTTATTAAATTATTCAAAAAGTATATAAGACAAATAATTAAATTAAATATTTAATGAAGAAGTTATTTTCAAATTTTATTTTTTTTATTTTATTTTCTTCCATAAAATCTTTTTTTTCAAATGAAAAAATAATAACAGAAATAAATGATATAAATAAATTATTGGAAAAATTAGAATATGAAAAAAGATTTTCTTTAATTTTAATTTATTCTTGTTCTGATTTGAATTCAGAAAAATTTAAAACTGATTATATTAAATTATCATATAAATATAATAGAATAGCAAGTTTTTATTCAATAAATGGTAATAAATATGATTATGAAAAACAATTTAAAATTGCAAGTTATCCATCTTTATTTTTTTATAATAATGGAGAATTTATATTTCATTATGGATTAAATAATTATGATGTAATTTCTAATAAAATTGATAATAATTATTGTAATAAATGCGAACAATTATCTTTAAAACAAATTGTTGAATTTAAGAATAATTTCAATGAAACAAATTATAGAAATTATATTATAGGATTTTTTAACAATGAAAAATTAAAAAACGATTATTTCAATATTTTATATAATTATATGAGTTATATTGATAAATGTTTTTACTATTTCGAAAAAGAAGAAAATGAAAATGAAAAAAAAAATAATAATTCTATAATAGGTTATAATAAACAAAGAGAATCATTTTTTAATTTAACAATTTTAGAAAAAAGTTTTGAAGAGAATTTGATTTATTACATTAATAATCAACTAATTAATATTTATGAAGAAATAAATGAACAGAAATATTCTTCTCTCTTAGAATCCCAAGACAGATTTTTTATATTATTTTCTTATAAAAATCAAATTGAAAGAAATGAATCTATTAATAAATCTATTGAAATTGATAATTTTGAAAATACAAATAGAATAAGACCTTTTAATATAGTTCTTTTGAATAATAAAAATTATTTAAATAAAAAATTTTCTATAAAAAATTCTGGAATTTTTCTTGTTGAAAATAGTTTACAAAATTTTATTCAAATAGAAAATTTTACTATAATTTATGATTTAATTAAAAATATAAGTTTGAATTATCAAACTAATTTTGAAAAAGGACAAAATTATATAGGTAAATATTTATATAATATAAATAAAGAAGAGAAAATTTCATATTTAGTAATTTTTTTAATTATTATTTTTGTATTTTTATTTTCTATTTCTATTTTCATAATTTATCATCACAAATATTTTGGAAATGAAGAAAAAAAAGAAATTGATAAATCGAATATTAGTGAAAAGGAAGAAAATTCACAATTAAAAGAATTATCATCAATTGATATTTATAAATTATAGAAATTAAATGAAAATTAAAATATTCTTAAATATAAAATAAACCTAAAAAATGTTAAAAGTTTTATAAAAAATTTTTAAATTATTTGTTTATAAAATAATATATAACTTTTATAAAATATAACTTTCAAAATTAAAGGAGAAAAGATTTCAATGTATGATTAATTCATGAAATAAAAATGGAATAAAAATAAAATATAGTATATATCTTAATCAATTAATTTTTTCAGTTTTATTTTCATATTATATATTTTATTATTATCAATAACTTTCATAAAAAAATTTTTAAATGGTAATGTTTAGATTTTTTAATTTTTATCAAAATATTTTTTACTTTTAAATTCAATAGGTTGATAAATTTGATTTTAATGGCAATGTTGATAAAATTAAAAAAAACTTTGATAAAGATATAAAAATTATTGATACAGGAAAGATTAAAATTGTAAAATTTGAAATGCCATGTGATTGTATTTGTTTAAATTGTAAAATTAAAATATTAAAAGGAGAAATTTTTTCAGCAAGTAAAAAAGGTAGTGGAAATATTTTTTGGGAAAATATTGTTCAATTTGATTTTAATTGTTTTCATTGTTTTAACCAAATTATAATTTGGAGAGATTATAAAAAAAAAGAATTTAAATTTATTCGAGGAGCAAAAGCTTATTATAATAAAGATAAAAAAAATCCAAAAGAAGATAATAAAAAAATTAGTTTATCAACAAAAGAAAAAATAGATCAATCTGTTGAAAATTTATTAAAATTAAAAACTGAAAGAACATATAAATTTTTTGACTTAAATCTTCAGATGCGTAAAAATTTGAAAAAACAAAAATTAAATATCTCTCAATTTAATAAAAATAATAATGTTGAAAATTAAAAATCTTTTAGATATGTTTTGAATATTAATGTTATTTTAATATATACTTTTAATTAATAATTTAAACTTATATTAAATGAAAATTAATCTAATAGGTTTTTTTTAAAAATAAACAAATATTATTATAAAATAATAACAAAAAAAAATATCATAAATTAAAAAAAATTATATAGTAATCTGTCAAAAAATTTAATAAAAAATGAACTTCTATCTAAAAATAACATTTCTCTTCATATTAACTTTTCATATTTCATTAAATAGAAAAATTAGAAATTTAACAGAAAAAGAAGATAAAGAAATAGAAAATTTATTTAAAAATTACTATAATGAAAATAAAATAATTCTTTCATCATATTTTCATCTTCAAAAAAATTCAATAAATTACTGTGTAACATGTAAAAACACAATAGAATATTTAAGAAATATAATTCTTCAAAAATACGGTGAAGAAGGTTTATATAAATTTTTAACATTATTATGTTCAAATTTCTTAAAGAAAAATATTTGTTATGGAGCTATAACAAAATATGGTCCAATTGTATTAGATTCTTTTATAAAAAAAGCTTTTGATCCAAAAAGAATATGTTCAAATTTAAATTTATGTGAAAAAGAAAACTTCATAAAAATAGAAGAATATGCAAAAAGAATATTATCGAATAAACCAGAAGAAATACCAAAACCAACAAAAAAATTAAATAATAAAAAATTAAAAGTTCTTCAAATTACAGATATACATTTAGATTTAAATTATAAAGAAAATACAATAGTAAATTGTGATATACCATTATGTTGTCATGATTATCCAGAAAAAAATGATTCAGAATATAAATTATCTGGATTATATGGTTCAATAGGAAACTGTGATGGAAATATAGAAACAGTAAAAGCTTTTGTTGAAAAAGCTTCTGAAATAAAAGATTTAGATTATATTATGTTTACAGGAGATAATGTTGCACATAATATTTGGGATATAACTCAAGAAGAAGTTATTTATAATACTAAAATTATTATTGATATTATGAAAGAAAAATTAGGAAATAAAATACCAATTTATCCTTGTTTAGGTAATCATGAAAAAGCTCCTGTTGATGAATTTTATGGTCCAGAAAGTATTTTATTAAATGGTTTAAATAATATTTTTAAAGAATATCTTACAAAAGAAGCTCAAGAAACTTTTAAAAAATATGGTTATTATACAATGTTACATAAAGATACAAATTTAAGAATAATTTCATTAAATTGTATAATATGTGATAGTTTTAATTTTAATTTAATTTTTGATAGTAGTGCATCTAAAAACATGTTTGATTGGTTAGAAAATGTTTTATCAGAAGCAGAAAAAAATAATGAAATAGTTCATATAATGGATCATATTCCAATTGGACATGATCAACATACAAGTCAATGTGCTTTACGTTTAAAAATTTTATTAGAAAGATATCAAAATATTATTAGAGGATATTTTAGTGGTCATTCTCATAGTGAATATATGACAATAGTCAAAGAATATTCTAATAAAAATAAACCAAATATAATAAATTATATTACTTCAGGTTTAACTACTTATTCTTCATATAATCCTTCTTTTAGAGTTTTTGAATTAGATTCTATTAATTATTATGTTGAAGATTATATTCAATATAGAATGAATTTAACTGAATCTAATAAATTAAGAAAAGCTGTTTGGTTTATTTCTTATATTGCAACTGATTTTTTTAATGTTGAAACAATGGCTGATATTGAAAAAATTAATAAATATGAAATTGGTCCTCAATATGTCATTAAAAAATATACTGATATTGATAACATTGAAGAAAAATCTAAAGATATAAATACTATTAATAGTTGTAAATGTACTTTTAATGCTGATACTGTTGAAGATCAAAATAAATGCCAAAATATGAAAATTGGATTTAATGAAAGATATTTACATCATATTTTAGATTGGTTAATGGGAAATTGGAAAGAAGAATAAAAAATAATTTAAATAAAATTAAAAATAAGATATTCTTAATCTTTATTTTTATAATAATTTTTGATTAACTTAAATTATTTCTCCATATTTATTTATTTATTAATTCATTTAACTAACAAATTTAAAAATTTTATGTAAATATTTTTTGAAAAATCTAAAATAAGAAACAATTATTAAAATTATTGTATACCTAATATAGCCATGAAAATTAATTTAATTTAAAATTTTATTATTAAAAAAACCAAATTTTTTATTTTAAAGAGAATATAATATTAAAAAAAATGAATTCTTTGGAGAGTGATATTAAAACAGAAAATTTAGAAATAAAATTTAATAAATCTATTTCTTCAATATACAACTTACTTGTAAAAAATAAAAATAATTTTAAAATATCTTTTGAAAATAAAAGATTAAAAATAAATAGTTTATCAATTCAAAAAATTATTTCTCTTAATAATGAAAATATACTTGAAAATATTCTTTTTGTTTATAATAAAAATAATTTAAATTTTGAAAATGAAGAAAATAATTTCATAAATTCAATGGATTTTGAAAAAAGAGAATTTTTATCAAATAAAAATTATGAATTCCTAATTCCTTATATTTATTCAGTTTTATTTTTAATAATTTTCATTCATTTATTAACTTTTATTTTCAATAAATATTTTATTGTAAATCTTTATGTCATAAGTTGTGTTTTTCTTTCAGAAATTTTTTTTAGTTTAAGTTATTTTTATTATGAAAAATTAAAAGAAGAAGAATGTTTCATTTTACATGTCCAATTTGTTAAACCATTACATTTTTATAGTATGATTTTAATTTTCATAAATATTATTATTTTATATTTACCTTTTTTATCAGGAAAAAATTTATGTGAATTTAAAACAAGAAATAAAAAAAATATAATTCTGACCTATTGTTTAATTATTATACTATCTTTTTTAATCAATTATTATGAATTATATTCGATTAAAAGAAAAAATAATGAAAATGAATTAAAAGTAGTTGGTACTAGTGAATTAGGAGAAATAGAATAAATAATATTAAAAAATTTTTTTATTTTTATTAGTTTTTGATAAGCTTAAAAAAAATAGTTTTATTATCAATCATTAAATTTGAATTGAATTTAATTTTCATTATTTGAAAAAAATAAATATTTTATTTTTAAATTTAAAGTTGATTAAATTTTGATAAGAAAGAATTATATTTTATAAATTTTTCTTTTAACATAAATTTTAATATTTATATTTTTTTTTAAATGATATAAGTTAATTTGAATTTTAAAATGAATTAATATTCTATTAAGTTAACAATCTTTTTAATGAGACAAATAATTGAAATATTTATAAAATGTTACTTTATTTATTAAAAATATTAAAATAACAAATTTATATTAAATTTATAAACACAAATTTTTAAAAAAAAATTTAAAAAAAAATGAATTTAATTGAAGGAAAAGATTTTTCCTTATCTGAACTTAAAAAAAGACTTAAAAAAATGGATATTTCCTTTGAACCAAATTTACAAAAAAATTATTATATAAATATATATAATGAAGCAATCAAAGAAGAAGAAAATAGAGAAAAAATAAAAGAATATTTAATCAGTGATGCAAATTTAAGAATTAATAATTTTCGTCAAAAAAGAAGTTTTGAAAAAAATAATGAAAATCAAAAATTATTTACTCCATTTAAATTTTTTGCTTATCCAAATCAATCAACACAAAAAAAAAGAAATATAATTTATGAAAAAAATTTAGATGAAATTCATTTTTTAAAAGAATTTAATGGAAATAATAATCATAACAATAAAAAAAATAATTATAATATTTCTTTTGAATATAATTCTCAGGGAGAAAGATTGATAGTTATTGATGGAATAAAATATAAATTAATTCCATTAAATATAAATAATAATTTTAAAAATAAATTAAATGAAGAAATAAGAAATTCTCAAATTTCAATTAATAATATAAATGATGGATTTATTAAAATGAAAGGAGAAAAATTTCAAATTATACCTTATAAAGAAAATATTAAAAGTTATCAAAATAATTTTGATAATATAAATAATTATGATAATAATTATTATCAAAGTCCTACCCAAATAAATCATAATTTTAACAACTTTATAAGAAAAAATAATGAACAATTTACTTTTGGAAGTGAAGGAAAGAAAAATGAAAAAATTAATAATCATAAATATGATAATTTTCAAACTTCAGATTTTCAATTACAAACTTCTGGAAAAGCATTTCAACCAATAAAAAACCAATATACTCAAAATTTATATAAAAATAATTTTAATGATAATGTTAATAAAGATAAAATTCATAGAAATAATGAAATAAATTATAATCAAAATAATTTTTCCAATTCTTCTTCTGAACAAAATAAAACTTATAATAATTTTTATAATAAAATTTCTCTAGAACAAAATAATATTTTAAATCAAAAAAATCAAAATAAAAGTTTTGAACAAGATTTCAATTATTCAAATTACCAAAAAAATAATTACTTTGAAAAAAATGAAAATAATTCAGAAGACATCTTACAAAATCAATTAAATATAATTAATAATAAAAAAAATGATTGGAATATTAGTCCAATAAAAAAAAAACCAAATTCAAATAGTTATTCTTTAAATAATAATCAAATAAATAATAATAATTATTATAATAAACCTCATTATAAAAAATTTGTAGGTAATATAGAACAAGGATTAAACAATTTGAATCAAAATTTTTATAATAATAATCAAAATAATTTTAATAAACTTGACCAAAATAAAAAAGATCTAAATAATAATTATTATAATAATAATGATAATAGTAAAATAAGTACAAATATAACAAAACTTAAAGAAGATTTATCAACAGAGTTTGAAAAATTAAATATAAGCAATAATCAAAATAATTATAATCATAATCATTATATTAATTATAATAATATAAATTCAAATAATAATAATATTTTACCCTCAAATTCTTCTTTAAATTCTGATAATTTAAAAGATAATTGCTGTGATTTACCTTATTCTTTGTTGGCAGGAGGATTATGTATTAGTTCTTTAAGTTTAGGATATTATTATTGTTTAAAAAATAACATAACTTATGAATCTATAATTGATAATATCAAAGAAAATTTAAGTGAGGGTTCTTTTGAAAATTTCATTCAAATTTTATTTTCTCCTTTTAAAGCATTAATAGAAATTCTAACTAATCCAAAAACATATATTTTCGAAATGTTTAAAAATTTAATACTTAATTTAGGAAAAACTATTTTCTATGATTATTTAAAATTTACAGTAGGATTTTTTATATTATTTTCAATTAGTTATAATATATATAAAAAATACAAAGAAAAAAAATTAATAGAAGAAAGTTTTGCTGAAATTAAACAAAGATTATATGAAATGTATGTCAATTCTACAAATAATAATCAATTTGAAAATAATTTTGAAGTAGGAATTTCTGAAAATGAAATTGTAAAGTATTATTGTAATATTTTTAAAATGTTTCCACATAATTTTTCCAAAAAAATTTTACCAGTTTTAAGAAAAATGAGAAGAAAAGATTATAATATTAAAGAATATGAAGGTATAATAAATGGCAAAAAACAAATTATTTGGCAATGGAGAGTATAAATAAATTTTTAAATCTTTTTTACTTAAACCAAATATTTTAAAATGAGAAATTAAAATTAAATTATATTTTTTTCTTTTAACTTATAATATTTGTATTTATCTTTTTTCAAAAAACTATTTATTAATTTTATTCTTTCTGAATCAATTCTTTAAATTTTATTTTTTATTTCATAATTTTTTTTTGTGAATAATTATAATAAATTATCTATAAAAAATATTTGAATAGATTTTGTTAATTTTAATTCAAGAAAGACACTAATATATGCTCAATTTTAAATAAAATTTTTTATCTTTTTTTTCATATGTGTATATAATCTTTTGTTATAGTTATAGGAAAAATCATATTTTTATTTAAAAGAAATTTTAAAAGATTTTAAATATTTTTTACTGAAATTTTAATATTTTCTTAATAAATATCAAATTTATTTGTCAGAAGATTAGATTATCTAACCAATTGTTTTGTTACTATTTTAATATTAACAAAATAGAAAAAGATTTTTTAATAATATTTTTTTGAAGTTTTTTTTCTATTTTTTAAATGAAAATAATTTCCAAAAATAAAAAATTAAATCAATATTTCATATAAAAGAGGAAAAAATTTGAATAGTAGAAAAGTCAAGAAATTATAATATTTGTTTAAAAGGAAGTTTTGTAAACAATAAGAACAATTTATGCATATAAAAGATTTGGAATTTGTCGTAATTATTTGAATTATGAATGTTGTTTAAAATAATTTATGTTTTGAAGTATTATTCAAAAAATAAAATTTTTTTTATCAATAAATAATTTTTTCTTTTTGATATTAATAAACATTTTGAATTATAATTAAAATAATATGATTAATTAATTTATTTAATGAATATATAAATATAATCTTTATTATACTTATTTATTTTTATCAATCATTAATTCATGATAAAATTTGTTTATATACTTTCATAATTCTATTTTAGTTTTATAATTTAAATATTTCTCAATAAAAAATCAGTAAATTAAATAAAATTATTATACTTTTTTATTCATTTTTTTAAATTCTAATTAACACATATTAATAAAACAATGAAAAATTATCAATTATTTTAAATTTTATAATGTCCATATTTTAATAGTATAATCATCTGAAAATGAGGCAATTGAACCATTTTTTAATTCAATAAAACCATTAATCCAATTTTTATGAGCATTTTCAATTGTTTGAATTAATTCATAATTATCATTTCTAAATATTTTTATATTTTTTTTTCCTCCAACTAAAAATATTCCTTTACTAGCAATTAATTTAATTGAACCATTTTCAAAATCATTTTCAATTATTTCAATTACTTTCATTTGAGATATAGAAATAATTTTTAAATTAGTAGTATTATGACCTTGAATAATAATTTTATCATCTTCTATTCTTTCTATTCCATTATTCCAATCACAATATGTATCATTAAAATATATAATTTCTTCATAATTATTATTTAAGTCCCAAAATTTAGTTCCATCTAATCCAGCTGATATTAAAATATTTTTATCTTCTAATAATAATAAAGAATCAATCCAATTTGAATGATATAAAATTTTTATATTTTCATATTCTTCATTTTCTTCCCATATTTTAATAGTATTATCTGAAGAACAAGAAATTAAATTTCCTTTTGAATCATAAATTACTTTAATTATTGCTTTAGAATGAGCATTATTAATAATTTTATTTAATTCAAATATATTATTTTTTTTAATCCATGTTTTTATACTTTTATCTTCAGAACAAGTAACAAAATTATTTTCATCTTTTATTTCAACATAATATATATAATTATCATGTGCATCAGAAATTGTTTGTATAATATTAAAATTTTCATCATAAATTATAATAGATTTATCATTTGAAACAGAAACGATATTTCCTGAAGGAAAAATTTGAGCAGATTGAACTTGATTAGTATGTTCATTAACTGTACTAATATTTGTTAAATTTGTTTCTGTTAATTGAATTGTATTATTTCCTTCTAATATATTAATTCTATTCTTAATTTGTATATTTTCTTTTTCTAAATTACTTATTCTTTCATTAATTTGAATATTTTCTAAATTATTAATTCTTTCATTAATTTGAATATTTTCTAAATTACTTATTCTTTCTTTTAATTCTTTTATTTGAGAAATTTTCAGTTTATTTATTTTTTTATTTACTATAGAAATTAAAATAACAGTAAATAAAAGAATTAGAATTATTATTGTGAATATCATAATAATTTCAAGTAATTTTATTCTTTGATTTAATGTATTTTCTAATTGTATCATAGATTTTAAAGATATATCTAATATTAAAAAGATATCTCCTTTATTTCTTTTTAAAATCAATTTATTTCCTTGAATTTCTATTTTATTTTCATCCATTAATTTACAAATTTCATTTATTATATCTTTAATTAATATCTCTTCATTAAAAATATTTTGAAGATAATTTTTAGAAAAATTAGATTCATATATCATTGAATTATTAATCATAGAAATTCTTAAAGAATTATTTTCTTGTTTTAATTCAAATTCACAATTATTATAAGTTTTTCTATAAATTTGATATTCAAATAAATCCTCATTTATTTGAATTATTTTTTCTGACATTATTTATTTTAATAAAAAGGCATTAATAAAGAAATAATTTTTCTTTTTAAAAAAATTAATATATATTTTCAAAATAATTAAGTTAATAAAGATTTAAGAAAATCTTATAACTCTTATTTTATTTAAAAAAATTTTTTAATATACTCTATCATTTAGAAATATAAAAAATGTTTTATTTGTACCATTTTTTTTGAGAAAAATTTTAAATGATAACTTTTTCAAAATTAGTTTTAATTATATTTTATGATTAATAAGTGATAATTAATTTAAAAATATTTGATTTTATATTATCCAACAAAATTATCTTTATATTATTTGAATATATTAATTTATATAAACACATATTTTAAGTATTTTTATATATCAAAATTTTTCTGAATTTCAAAAATAAAATAGAAAAAATATTCTAAAAATCATCATTGATATTACTAAAATTTATATTTTTAAAATTATTTAAAAGACTTGTACTTAATCTTGGAATAATTATTTTATTTTTTTTATTTGGAATAGGAATAAAGTTTTTTCTTTTTTTATCTTTTAATTCTTTTTTTAACTGAATTTCTTTTTTATTTAAATTATCAATATCAACTTCTAATTGATTCATAAATTCTTTATTAATTTTATCATTTTTATAAGTTATATTTCCATTATTATCATCATAAAAAAAATTACTATCGTTTGGAAAAATAGTTTGAAATTTTGATAAAATCCTAATTTGACTATCATCTTTTTCCATTCTTTTTAATAAATTCATATATTTTTCTCTATCTTTTAAATTTAAAGATTTACAAGTTCTTTCTTCTAACATATATCTCATTTTTTCTATTTTTGGGTAAACAATTTCTTCTTGTTGTTTTATTGATTGTTTTTTTTCATTTAAATTTTTTAATTTTTCATCTAATTCTATATTATAAAATAATTCTGCTTTTCTTTTTACTTTTTCTAATTCAAAAGGTTCTGTTTTTAAGGTTTCTATTTTTTTTATATTTAAGATTTCTTTTTGGAAATTTAATTCTTTTTCTGATAAAGTTTCTAAATAATTTATTTTTTTTCTATAATTTTTATTAAAAATATATTTATCATATTCTAATTTAAAAGGTTTATTACTATTATCAAAAGAATAACTTTTAAAAGAAATAGAATTTTTTAAATTCTTTTTTTTTGTTTGGCTTGTTTTCGAGTTTGTATATTCTATAAAAGATACTATATCATCTTCATAAAAATTATTTTTTGAATGCAATAAATTAGAATAAGAATTATTTCTTTTTTGAAATAAATATTTTCTTAATTCATTTTTTTGGTTTAATTTAATTGAACTTATTTTTTTTTGAATAATATTTTTAGTTTCTTTATTCATTTTATTTATTTCAATTTTATCCATTTTTACTATTGTAGATTTAAAATTACTAGAAGATAGATAATTTAATAGTTTAATATTTTTTGTCATTTTAATTACACTTTTTGATTTTGGTTTTTTTCCTACATCATTAAATAAACTTTTTTCATCATCATCTATTTCATTTATCTTTAAATGTTCAATAAAATTTTGTATTTTTTTAAATTTTTTTTACTTTTCCAAATTGAAAAGGATGAAAAACAGGATATATTTTCTTTTTTTCATTTTCAGAATCACTATTTAAACTTTCAATATCGAAATTTTGAATACAATTAATAATAAATTTATAATTTTTCATTCTATAAGCAATTTCTTGAATAAATTTAGAAATATCAAAATAATCTCTCCGAATAAAATTAACACAAATATATTTTGATTGTTGATAAGCAGTTTCTGCTTTATCAACATCATTTAAATTTTCATAACAAAAACCTAATTGATAAAAACAAACTACTAAATTAAAATTTGTATCAATTACTGAACTTAATTCTTCAAAATGGAAATTTTTTTTATTTTGAATTTTTAAAAAACTAAAATATAATAAATCAATTTCTCGGAAACATAAACTTAAAATTGAACTTAAATAAGTAATTGCAGTTTGATAATCTCCATCAGAAATAAAATATATTGTTTTAAATAAATATATTTTTTCTATTATATGAATTATTTTTGGATTAGTTACATATTTTGATATAGAAATTATTAACTTTGTAGAAAGAGATAAATAAGCAATAGAATCATTAAATCTATTTTGATGGTAACAATATAACGCATTATTATAATAATTAATTAAATTATATTT
>JAJJKW010000522.1:0-20490 GCA_023805745.1 Isotricha sp. YL-2021b | reverse complement strand
TTTTAAAAAAAAATATAAGAATTTGGTAAGAGAAACAATATTTAGAAAATAAAAATAAAAAAATAATTTTTAAATTAAAAAAAAATTAGGAAAGAATTCCAAAAATTAAATAAAAATTAAAGGAAAATTATAAAATATTTTAGAATTTCTTAAAAAAAAATAATAAATTAAATAAAGTATAAAATAAAAGTAATATTTTTAAAGAACTTTTTAATTTGAAAAAATAATTATTATAAAATAAAAATATTTAAAAAAATAATTCATTATTGTTTCATATTATTTTTTAATAATTAAACACAAATATTTAAAAAAATAAAATTAATTTCCAATAAAATTAATAACTTCTTTAGTAATTTTATTAGAAATTATATTATCTACATTATAATTAGTATTGCTAATATCTGCACCATAATTTTGAAAAATATGACTTAAAGGAACATTTCCATCAAATAAATTCCAAGTAGCATCTAAAGGAATCCAATTACCATTAATTTTTGCTAAAGTCCAAGCATGACCTTCATCATCTAAAGTATTTGTTAAATGAGTACTTTGAATTTTACTATCTTTAATATTCATTTTTTTATCATCATCTTCTGTTTTAGTTAATGCATATCCTCCAACTTTTACTGCATCAATTCCAAAAGAAACTAATAATGTATTATATAATAAAGTAAAATGTTCACATACTCCTATTTTTGTATTATATATTTCTTTAGCTGTCATTTCTTTTCCTAAATATGATAAATCATATTTTATATAATTATAAACCCATTTTCCTATTTTTTTATAATTTGGAATATTTGATTTATCTTCTGATACTATTTTTTTTGCTAAATCTTTAAAAAATTGTTTATCTTCTTCTGGAACTTCTGTTATTAATTCATTTCCTCTATCATATTTATAACCTGAAGTAGAATTTTCAACTTTTACTTTCCAATCAATTGATACTTCTTTTTTATCTAAATTTTTATATGTAAATATATATTTATTATCTTTTTCTTCAAATTGAGCATCATCTTTTTTTAATTCATATGATAATTCTTTTAAATTTCCTCCTTTAAAAAGTCTACCTATAGTAAATACACAATTTTCTATATTTTTTTCTCCAGAAAGAGTGATTTTCTTTTCAATCTCCCATTTACCTTTTTGAATAGATATTTTAATTGTTTCATATATTTGTTCTTCATTTGATATTCCATCATAAATATAAGTATTAGATTGAGCAGGGTCTTTATTAAAAATTTCATTTGTTGAAAGACAAATATATTTATTTGGAATTTTAATAATACATTTAAAATATGTATCTTTAAGATCACTTGTAATTATACTTTCTTGTCTATATACTTTTTTTTCTTTATTAGTATAATATTTATATTTTAAATGAACTTCTACAAATTGATTATTATAAGCTCCAAATTCTGGAATTGTAATTTCAGCATCTCCTTTTTCATATCTTACTTCTTTTCCATTTAATTTTATAAAATCAACACTAAATTCTGTATTTAACATTAATCCAATTGAAAGAGTAGATGCAAATACTCCAGAAGAATAATTAGATAATTTACATTTAAATATTTCTTCAACTTCTTGACCTTCATCAGTTATTAAAACATATTTATATCTTCCAAGGAAGTTTCTTTTTTCTTCTTTTGTACTATCTTTTTTAATTATTATATCATTTTCTTTATTTTTAAATTCAGATGGTAAATATTTATAAATTTCATAATTTATTTTTTTTGAAAAATAAACATATCCTATATATCCTCTATTATCTTTAGATGTTTTTCCTTCATAATAAACTAAATTTAACTTTGGATCCCTTTTAAAATTATTATTTGTTACATCATCAATTATAATATTATCAACTCCATATATAATATATTTAATTAAAGAGTCTTCACTTTTAATATAAAGACTATATGAATCATAATTTTTAGAAATATCTAAAGATTTTTCTTGAATTACTTTTATTTTTAATTTCTCTTCATTCATTAATTCTTTTGGAAATTTAATTTTAATATTATTATCATCAATTTCAAAATCAGAATCATCTACTTCTTTATCTTCAATCTCAATTTTTTTAGATTTTAATTTATCTATAGAATCTATTGCATAATACCAATAAGAAGTAAAACAATTAGTTGGCCCTATTTTAGTAGTTAAAACAAATTCATCTTCAACTCTAATTGTGTCTTTTGATATTTTTACTATTTTATTTTCTGTTTTTATAAAAATTCCAGTCCTTTTTTCTTCTCCTTCATCTTCTAAATTTTTTGCAATAAACTTTTTTATAAATTCATTTTGTAAATTGGAAATATCTATTTTTTCTTTTGGTTTTTCTACATTTATTAGCTCTGTTTCTATTACATTAGTTGTTTGATTTCCAGATCTTTCACTTCTTGGTTCATTCCTCTCTTTTGTTGATTTATCTCCACAACAACCCATTTAATAAAAAAATTTAAAAATAGGTTTTTATATTTCTTTAAAGAAATTTATGAACTAATTTTTAAATTATATTATATTTTTTATCTAGTTTTCATGAATGTTTGTGTAAAAAATATTATAAGAATGATTTAAAATATGTAGTAATAGTTAAAAAATGGATTTTTATCAAACAAAATGAAATAAATTTTTAAAAGGATTTAGAATATTAGAAAAACAAGGCTTTTTTAAAAAATATTTTTAAATATTTTATGCCCTTAATTTAATTTTAATTTAAAAAATATTAATATATTTTATTAATATTCTCCCCATAGTTTAATTAATCTATCATCACCACCTGAAGCAATAATTCCATTATCTAATTCAACAGAAGTCAAAATATTATTTAAATGAGCATTTTTTTTTTCAGTAATTTTATAAAAATTATTATTTTCAAATTTATAAAGAAAAAGACAATGAACTCCATTTTCATCAATAATAGAACTTAAAATTAATTTATTTAAACATTTATTAATTGAAAAAACAATTCTTGGACCTAAAATATTTTTTATTATTTGATGAGTAGATATTTGAATTAAATAAAAACCTTTTGATTTTTCACCTCCAACACATAATATATTATTATTTAATAAACATAAAATTTTATTAGTAACATTAAATGAAACATCATCAATTTTTGTAATCATTGAATAATCAATACTATTCCAAAATTTTAAACAATTATCAACTTTTATTGCTGTCACAAATTCTTTTTCATTTAATTTAATTATATCTGAATGAGATTTTATATTTTGAAATATTATGGTAGTTATACAATAATATAAATTATCATTATTATTTAATTTCCATACTTTCATATTTTTATCAAAAGAAATTGAAATTAGTTCATTTTTCCTTATTTCTATTATTTTATTAATATAATCAGTATGACCCCTTAATATTTGTTCAACTTGATATTTATTATTATCTATTAATCTTATTATTTTCATTGTTTTATCATCTGAACAAGAAATTATTCTTCCATCATTTATTTGAGTTATTGAACGAACTGGATTTGTATGTTCTTTTATATTTATTTCAAGATCAAAAGTATATTTTTTATATATTTTTATTGTAGAATCTCCAGAACATGATATTAATCTTCCATCTTTTAATTTATCTAAATAAAAAACTGTTCTTGTATGTGCATTTATTGATTTTATTAATAATCGAAAGGGATCTGGTTGATAAATATTTTTTAAAATTGTTATAAATCTTATTCCTTCATCATATACCTTATTATATAATGGTTTTAATTTATTTTCATAATTTCTTAAATTGTCAATTACATAATAATTTAAATTATTAAAATATTTTTCATATTTATAAGTATTTAATAATTCTTTTATATATTTGATTTGAATTTTACTTGATTCTTTAATATATTCAATTGAAATTACTAAATCTTGTTTTATTTTTTCTAAGGTTTCAAAATTTTTTTCAAGATTATCAATTTCTTCTTCTAATTGATTATAATAAGTTTCTTGATAATCATAAGTTGCTAAATTTATTAATTTATGTTTTTCATGTAAAGAATGACAATAAATACATATATTTTGTCTACATTCAGAACAATAGAAAGAATATGAATTTGAATGAATTTTACATAATCCATCAAATCTTTTTATATTTGTACAAAAATGATGTTCATCTATTTTATGATTTTTTTGACAAATATAACATAAAAATTTAGAACATTTAGAACAATAAACAAAATCATCTTCTACTTCATTTTGTTTTTTTCCACATTCTTTACATATTTCTTTTAATAAAGAAAATTTATTAAAATTATTTAAATATTCTATAAGTGATATTTCTCCTTTATGATTATTTTCACAAAAAAATTGTATAAAAAAATTATCTGATTTGAAAGTTAAATTTAATGAACATATTAAATTACATTTTGGACACCTAAGGATTTTATCATGATTACAATTTATAAATTTTTCATTTATTTTCACATTATCTTGCATAAATTAAAATAAAATAATATTATATAAATTCAAAATATTTATTAAATATATACAATAAATAATTCAAAAATCAAATATAATTAAATTTCCATTGATTCATAATTTTATCATCTGAAAAAGAAATAATAGATTTATTTATTAATTCACAAAAACCACTAATTCCTTCTTTATGACCACTTTCAATTGTTTGAATACATTCTAAATTATCATTTCTATAAATTTTCATAACTTTACTTTTACCTCCAATAATAAAAACTCCTTTATCTTGAATAATATTAATTCCCCAACATCTAAAATTATTATTAATTGTTTTAATGACTTTTTTTTCTGATAATGATATTATTTTCATATAATTATTAGGACAAATAATAATTTTATCATTATCAATTCTTTTTAAAGTATTTCTATTATAACAAACAGCTTCTTTAATATAAATTATACATTCATAATTATATATATTCCAAAATTTTGTTCCTCCTCCTCCAGAAGAAATTAATAATTTTTTATCTTCTAATAATAATATAGAATTAACCCATGAAGAATGAATTAAAGAAATTATATTTTGATATTTATTATTATTATTAATTAATTCCCATTTTTTAACTTTTTTATCATATGAACAAGAAAATAACTCTCCTTTTGAATCATATATTACTTTATATATCATATTAGAATGAGCATTAAAAATTATATTATTTAATTTAAATTCATTATTTTCTTTTTTCCATGTTTTTATATTATTTCCTGCACTACATGTTACAAAATTATTTTCATTTTGAATATCTAAATTAAAAATTGATGAATCATGAGCATTTTGAATTATTTGTAATATATTAAAATTCTTATCAAATATTTTTATTGTTCTATCATAAGAAACTGTAATTATATTTCCTGAAGGAAATGTTGATACTGATGAAATAAATCCATTATATGTATTTATTGATTTTATTTTATTTAATTTTATATTGATTGGAGATAATATTTTATTTTCTTTTGATATATTAAATTTTTCTAATTGTTTTATTCTTTCTTCAAATTCATATTTTTTTTTATCACAATTTAAAATTTTTGATATTAATTCTTTCTCTGATTGTTTTATCTCTTTTTTTATCAAATCAATTTCTTTTTCTAAAGACTCAATTCTTTTTTCTAATCTTTCAGTGTTTAACTTTAAATATTCCATTTGATTTATTAACATTCCAATTAATTCTTCATTAATTTTAAATTTCTTTTTGATTATTAATTCTATATTTTGTTGATTAATAATTGAGGAAATAAAAATTAATTTTAAATTCATTTTATTTTCTTTTATTTCTATATTATTTTTATTTATTGAAGTAATAATAAAATCAATAATGTCTTTTATTGAAAAACTTGTCATTAGTATTTTATGAAGGTATTTAATGTTAAAAACAGATTCGAAAATATCAAATGAATTATTTTTTTGAATTGAAATATTTATTGATTCTTTCTCTGGAATTAAAAAAATTTTATATTGATTAAAAACTTTTTCAAATTTTTCATTTAATTCCTCGTTTTGAATATTTGACATTTTTTAAAAAAATTTTTATTAAATAATAAAATAAATCAAATATTAATAAAATTTTTTGTCATCTCAAAAAAAATTTTAAAAAAAAAGAAAGAACATTTTTTACATATAAAATATAATTATTATATTAAATATATTTTTAAATTCATGAATCTAATAAAATGTAAAGATATGCTGCTACAAAATAAAAGAGGAAATTGAATGATTCTTTTTTTGAAAATAAATAATAAAAATGACAATTATCTTTATTAAGAAATTATGCTTGGAATTTAGAAAAATAATTAATGCTAAGGAAAATTAGAAATTAATTTATCTTTTATTATTTAAATTTATCATATATTTTTATATAATTTAAATTGTCAATCTATATTATTATTTTTAAATGAATATTATTCAATTAAATATAAAAATATAAAATTTTATTTTCATTTTTTGATGGATGAAGATTTGAAAAATTTTACATAAAATTACTTTATAATAATCAAATTCAAATAGGTAGAAATTTTTGATATTAAATACAATCAAAGATAGAAAAGAAAAATGAAAAGAGTATATATTACAGAAAAAAAAAATCACTTATAAATAATATTTTAGATTAATTTTTGAATTTGTTATTCAAGAGTCTAAGGTTATATTTTAAATTTCAAATGAAATATTAATTTCTACTATTTTTTTTTCAAAATTTGATGACTTTAATGTTTTATTTCAATATTATAAATTATAATATCTTAATTTCAACCATTATAATTAATAATAATCATATTTCTTATTCTAATTTGTGAATTAAAAAAAATATATAAAGATTATTTGTTTGAGGAACAAGGACAAAAAGTTAGTACATTAAGCTTAAATAACAATAAACAGAAAATATTAAATTTATAAGTAATTACATCATAGAAAGATATTTTGAAATGATGAATTTTAAATGTAGTAATATATTGAAAAAAAAATTCAAATTTTTGAATTTTATTATACATTTTAGATATTATATCAAGAGAAAGAGGTGAAACCTTTTAAAAAAGAGACCATATTTTTATAGAATTTTTTTATTGGGGATAATAATATATCTTTTTTCTTCTTCTTTTCTTATTTTTTATTTACTTTTATTTGATTAATATTATAATTTTATTTATCTTTATCTTTATCATTTTGGAATTATATTTTATTCTGAAATATTATATTTTATATTATTATTTCTCTTCTTTAATAATATTTTTTTTTCTATTTTCTCTTATATTAAAGACAGAATTGTTTTTATTTGAATTAAAAGATTAAATTAAAAATTAAGATTAATTGATAAAGTTCCATCTAAAATTTATTATTATAATTCTTTTAATATTGGAATTATTAAATAAAAAATATTTTTTTAATTATTTTTCTTTTATAGTTATTCCATATTCATTTTATCTATTTATTTAACTTATAAATTTTCATAATGTTTTTTTAAACAGGTATTTATTAATAAATTAATTTTTTATTTCAGTAATTTTGAATAAATTAAATTAAATGGTTCTTTTCATATTATAAAAATTTTTAATTAAATTAATTATATATTTTTAAAAACTTATTCTGAATGGACTAAAGATAATAATTTTAATCTACTTGTAGTCCTAAATTCTTCTCTTGAAATTTTTCCATCTCCATCTTTATCAATAGATTCTAAAACAGAAATAATTTTTTCTTCAGGAACATCAAAATCTTTTTTAAATTTTAAAGCAATAGTTTTTATTAAATTTTCAATTTCTTCTTTTTCAATAAATCCACTATGATCACTATCAATTTTATCAAAACATTTATCCATATAACCATAAAATTTAGGTTCATCATCAACAACTTCTTTTAAAGCATTTTTTGCTTTTTCTAATAAACCACTGAACATTTTTTTTATATTATAAAAAAGGTTATGATATTGAATTTCAAAATAAAAATAAAAAAAAAAAATATTCGATTTTTTTTTTAAATTTTATAAAATATAATATCTAAACTATTTTATAAATTAATTATCAGAAAATAATTAATTATTGTTTTTGTTATTAATAAAATGGATGGGAATGAAAAAAATGAATCTGTTGTAAATCCAGAATCAAAAAAAAAAATAGAAAAGGAAAAAGAAAAAAATAAAGAAAAAAAACCTGAAAAAAAGGAAAAAATAGAAAAAAAAGAAAATGTTACTGAAAGTAGCAGTGAAAATAGTAGTGAAAGTGAACCTGAAAAAGAAAAAAATAAAGAAAAAAAAGAAGAAAAAGATAAATCTAAAGAGAAAGAAAAAGGGAAAAAAAAAGAAAAAGAGAAAAAAAAAGAAAGTGAAAATGAAAATGAAAATAAAAATGAAAAAGTTAAAAAAAAACCAATAAAAAAAACTAATAAAAAAAAAAATTCAAAAAGTTCTGAATCTTCAGAAGAAGAAAGTGAAGAGAAAAAACCAAAAACGATTAAACAAAAAAATAAAAAAAAACAAAAAAGAAAAAAATCATCTTCTTCTAATTCAGATGATGATTCTTCTGATTATTCTGAATCTTCTGATAATTCTGATTCTTCTTCAGATGATGAACTTGATAAAATAGCAAATCAATTAATTAAAGATTTTAAAAAACTTATTCGCTATTTGAAAATTGAAAAAAAAAAAAATAAGAAAAAACCAGTTAAAAAAAAAAAATAAATTATTTAAATAATTAAATATAATTATTACATTATTTAAAAGTTCTTTACTAGTAAATTACTAGTAAATTAAAAATAAAAAAGCTAAAGAAAAAACTTTATATTCAATATTAAAAATATTTAAAAAAAAACCTAATTTTAATATTTTATATGTAATTTAAATAATATAAGAAAATTCTTGAATTTTGAATTATCAAAAAATAATTAAAGAAAAAAAAAATTAAATTTAATTATCCTGTTCATCATTAGAATCAATAACAGGTTCTTCTTCTTCATTATCATCATTTTCTTCACTCATTTTTTTCATATATTCATTATAAGCAAATTTATCCCAATCAGTATATTCTGGAATTTTATCAACATCATTTAAAGAAAAAGGATCTTTTTGTTCATTTTCAATAAATTTATTTAAATTAAATAAAGCATTAAATAATATAGAAGCACTTTTAGGATGATCAAAAAAATTTTGTATAGTCCATTGATATTCTTTATTTGGTGGAATCATATCATATAATTGACATAAAACATCATTAAATAATATAGTTTCATTTTGATTATTTTCTAATCTTTGTTCTTGTTCTTTATAAAAATATTCCATTTCACTTGGAGTTACAATTCCATTATCATCTAAATCTAAAACTTTAAACCAATATTCTATACTAGTTTTTGTTGTTTTATCTTCTTCACTTAATAAATACCATAAAAAATCTTCAAAACACATTTTTCCAGGTTGAGTACTTTTAAATTTTCTTGGAATTTGTTGAAATATTCTATCAACTGCTTTTATTCCTAAAGAATGACCATCATATCTACTAAAAGCTTCTTTTGATATAAATAATTCTTTTTCTGGTTCTCTATTATTATCTAATTCAAAAAATATACAATATATAACATAGAAATGTTCATATGAAAAATATTGTCTTACATTATTTATATCTTCATCACTTACTTTTTTTAATATTTCAATTAAATTTGATTTTTTAAAATCATGTAATGTTATTTGACCATCATCATCACTATCATTTATATAAAATATTCTCATTATTACTGTATCAGAATATTTATGTTGATAAGTTGGATGTTCTCTTAAAAATTCTAATGAAGGATTTAAATCAAGTAATGCTCTTAAAAAAGGATAAAAATCTTCTCTTATTATAACATCTCTTTCAGGAGATTTTATAAAATTAAAATATTTTTTAACTTGAGAACATCCTCTAAAATTTTGTATATGAAAATGATCAAATTGTGTTCTTGAAATTTTTCCTTTTTTTTCTTTATCAATTTTATTAAATAAAACACAATTAAATAAAGGAGGAAAATTATAAAAATCTTTAGTAATAGGTAAAAATTCTTTTAAATTTAATTCATTTTTATCTTTGAATATATTATCAATTAAAGTATTTTCTTGAGCAATAATTTCAATAGGTAATTCAGGAAAATAAAATTTAGGAATAGTACTTAAATTCATAGAAGTTGCTAAAGAATTTGTAAGAGATTCTGTCATTTTTCTTTCTTCATTAATTACTTGAGATTCTGTCATTAAATTTTTTTTTTCAACTTGAAATATTTGTAAAGAAACTGAATTTGGACTTACTGGAGGAATAAAATGAGAAGCAGCAATTTGACTATTTGATAATGAATTATTTAATCTATTTGCAAATATTGGATTTGGTGTTCTTAATGCTATGTTTTTTTGCTTACAATCATTTATTAATTTTTGAACTAATTGTAATGTTTGAGGTTGACTAAACCATGTTATTAAATTTTCTTCCATCATTTTATCACATAATTTATAACGAATGTTTTTTTTTATACTTGGATGAATTCTATGTATTTTTTCCATTTTAATTTATATATTTTTTGAAAATTTAAAAGAGTATATTTTTTTTTATTTAAATTTATATTATATGAAAATTTACTTATATTTATATAATAAGAAAATTATTATTAACCATATTAAGGAATATATATATATTTTATTATTATGTATTATTCCTTTATATACAATAGAATATCTAATTTTATATATTTGAAACCAATTAAATGGTTTTTTTTGTTTACTTGCATTCCAACCTTTATTATTTGGAGGATATTCATAATCTTTTTTTTCATCATTTAAAATATATGCTTCATTTCTTAAAGAAGTATAATTTCCTAACCATAAATCTCCATCTGCAGCTCCATTTAATTTTTTATTCTTTATTTTTAAATTTTTTAATTTTTCTTCAATATCAATTATAAATTCATACCAAAAATTAAAATTATCTTCATCACTTTTTCGAAATAAATAATTTATTTTAACTTCTTCATCTTTATCATTTTTATCAACCATTTCTATTCCTTCTTCATTATTTTGATTTAATAATTGATGATATTTATAAATATAAACAGTAAATTCTCTTCCAGCCATATTTTCTGCATAATTATCATTTAAATTAATATTAATTGCTTTCATACTTATTATTAAATCATCAATAATATTTTTTTCTTTTGAATATTTAATATTTAATTTAATTAAACTTTCGGAAATTATTTTCCATGCTTTTGAAATATCATCATGTGATATGTTTACATGTATTTTCCAATCTGGAAGAGTATGATTATCATTATTTTGTGATATTCCATATAATCTTCCTTTTATTGTGTATAATTTTACAAAACCATTTGTTACTAATAATTCTATTTTTATTTTTTTATTTTTTGTTTCGATAAATTGATTTGGTATTTCATAACGATTTGTTATTGCATATGTATAATCAAAATTTTTGTCTAATAAATCCATTTTAAAATATTTTTTTAAATTAAATAATTAAATAATAATTAAATATTTAAAATCAAAAATTTTAAATTAAATAATAATTGTATTTTATTCATTTTTTTCATTTTTATTGTTCAAATTTTCCTCTAAAATATATTCTTTTTCAATATTTTTAATTAAATAATTTGTAATTTTTTTATCATTAAAACATTTTTCAAACAAATCTAAATTATCATCTTTAAAAAAATCAGTTTTTAATAAATCATTAATTAAAAATTTTAAAATTTCTTCGTAATTCATTTTCATTATTTCTTTTTCAAAAGAATGAAGAATTAATATTCCAATTTTCATTAAAGATTCCCAACCATTTAATATAAAAGTATCCATAATTCTAATTAGAATTTTTGGAATATTTTTTTCAAAATTATATTGTCTTGAATTAAGAAACAAAGTAATAAACCAAGGAGAAATAAAATTTTGTATATCAACATTTTTATTATTTAAATAACTATATAATTCAGGTTCAAATAAAAACATTATTCTTTTAAATACATAAAAAAAATGTTTTAATTTTATTAAATCTTTTACAAAAATATTATGATAATCAGTATTAAAAAAGAAAGATAAAAATATATAAAATGTAGTTTCTTCATCTGTTAATTCTAATAAAAATGAAACAATATAATTCATTCCTTGATAATATTTTATTTCACCATTTAATTCAGAAACTGAACATAAAATATTTAACATTTGATTTCTTATTTCTTCTTTTTTTTCTGTTTCTTTTATATAAGTTCTTACTATATCTTTTTGAATATCACTTTTTATCTTTTCATCATATACTGATTTTAAAACTTCTTTATAATTATATTTTTTTTTTAATTTTGATATTTCTAGATAATTTTCCCATATTTTAATTCTTAATTTATTATCAATTTTAGAATCTTTAAGAATAATATTATATATTTTTTTTGATAAAGATTTGCTTATATTTTTTGAAAGAATCATTAAATTTAAATAATCTTTCTTTTCTAAAAACTTTAATGAAGAGTTTATTAATTTAATATTTTTTTTTTCAGGGGAAAAATCATTTAATTTAATAGAACCATAATTTTCATGATGTAAATATTTTCTCACTGTATAATTTGAAATATTATTATAAATTTTAAAATAATCTAAATAATCTTTACTTATTTCATATTGTTCAATTAATTCAGAAATTAAATTCATAGAATCCAATAATGAAACATTAAATGAAGAAAAACTTGGAATATTTAATTTTATTATTTCTGATAATTCTTTTTTAGCTATTTGTTCAATTAAAGGAATTTTAGTAACATCAATTGATTTATAATTTTTAATTAAAGGATAAATTCTAGTTTTACTTATTAAACCACTATTAAATAATTCATCATTAATACCAATCATTGTTCCTAATTTTGAAAAAAAATTATTTGCTTTTTCATTTAGTAAAACCATATTTTGCATTCTATTAATATAATCTTCTAATTTTATTGCTAATTTTATTTCACAAACATTTTTCCAAAAAGTTTTCGTTCTGAAAAATTTATCTTTACTTAAAATTGCAGATAAATATATTTTTGAATTTGTTGTTTTATTTTGATAAAAAAATCTTTCTCCAATTGAAATAATTAAAAAATTTAATTCAAATTTTGTTGATAAAAGTGAACTATTATTTAATACAATATATGATAGAATATCACTTAATAATTCTAAATTTTTTAAATTTAAAAATTGAATTGAATATGATTCTTTTTTTCTTTCAATTAATAATGTTAAAAATGCTTTTTCACATTCAATTGACTCATTTTTAATAATTTCAATAAGAATTGCAATATCTTCTATTGAACAATTTTCTTCATGTAATAATTGATCAATTATTTTATTCATAAATTTTTTCAATTCAATTTCTGTCATTTTAATTATTGAGTTTTTTTCATTTATAATATATTCAGTTTTTTTTATTTTATTTTCTTCTTGAGGATTTGCTTTTGAAAAATCAGAAAATGAGAGAAAATTTATTTTTGGTAATCTCACATTTTCTTGACTGTTATTATATTTATTTGATTCTTTAGAAATTAATAATTTATCTTTTTCTACTATTTCTGGATTAACCAATTTATTTATTAAATTCATATATTCTTCATTATTCTTTATAAATTCTTTTAAGAAATTTTGATATTTTTCCATTAATGAATTTATTAAATTAATTCTATTCTCTTCATTTTCTTTTATTTCTTTTTGAACTTCTAAATATTTATTATTATATATTGATATTTGTTTATTATATCTTTCTATTTCCCATTTATATAATAATTCTTCATTATTAATTTGTGAATATAATTTAGTCAATCCATCTTTAAATCTTTCTTTTTGTTGATCATTTCCATTAAATTCACCTTTTTTATTAATATCATTTAAAATATAATTTAATTTATAATAATTTTTCCTCACAATTTCAAAAATGTTATAGTGTTTGATAAATTCAATAGTAATATTATTTAATTTATTTATTTCTTCTTGATATATTATTTGTTGATTTTTTCCAAAATTTTCTAAAACTTCAATAACTTCCTTTTCCATTTCATTGGAAATTTCTATTGTTTTTTGAAAACTTTTTTCAAGTGATTCTTTTAAAGTTTGAATATTATTAAATAAAATTGAATTTGAAGGGAAGACATTTTTTTCAATTATTTTATATTTATTCTTAAATAAAATTGCATTTTCCTTATAATAAGATTGATGAAATTTAAAAAACTCAACTAATTGATCAATTGCTTTTAAATTTTCTTGTAAATTTGTCAATAAATTTTTATTTTCTTCTATAATATTCATATAATCCATTTCAATAATTTTATTATTTTAGTAATTAATAATATAATTATAATTTAATAATAATATTTAAAATAAATATATTTTACATATTTTAATTGTTTTTTATAAATTTAAAACTTTCATAACTGAATTTAAAAAAAAATAAAATTAAATAAATAAACATCAAACTTACATTTCTCCAAAAAGATTCCCTTTATTTACAAAAAATAAATATTAAAATCAAAATATCATTTCTTTTAATTATCAGAAAACTTTATTATTTGTTTACTTAATTTTGGTTTATTGGTTTTTCTTCTATTAGTAATAGATTTTTTAGTTTTAACAAATCCAGTTGTATTTAAAACATATTTTCTTCTTTTATGATTAACTTCATTAACATAATTAAATAATTTTTCAGAATATTGATTAAAAATTTTTGGCCAAAATTCAAATTTATTTGAAAGTAAAGAATATAAAAGAGTATTTGGAACTTGATAATTATACTTTAATAATTCAATTCTTCCAGTATTAGATTTATCATCAAAATTTCTCCATTCTATTGTTGGTTGTTGTATTGTTAATTTTAATTTTGAATTAAAAGAATAGTTATTTCCTCTATAAAAGAAATTTTCAAATTTTTGAATTTCAAAACCATTTAATATATTCAAAGAAAAAAATATGTCTCTTTTTTTTTCATTTATAATTATACATTTATTTATTATGTTTTCTAAATTATATCCTTTTTTTTGTAAATTAAATAAAAATCTCATTTCATGAAAAGTTAAATGAAATGTTTTTATCATATTTTCATATTCAATTTCTATAATATATGGCTTAAAATTAAAGAAAAATATTTCATTTTTATCATCTTTTAATAATTGAATTAAAAATGAAAAATCTTTTTTATTATCAATTATATCTAAATTTAATTTTCCTTTAAATAAAATTTTAATTTTTGTTGAATCAATTTTTACTATATTTTTATTGTTTTTTATTTGAAAAATATAATGAACTTCATCTCTGAAACTTTTAATTGAACTTAAATAACATAAAGTTGCTTTTTCCCAATTATTAAAATCTGTTTCTATTAAATAAAATAATAAAGCTTTTCCTGCAGATTTAATTAATTTTGCTCCATCTGTTTTTTTCAGTTCAATTTTAGGAGGAATAATTTCTAATGAATATATATTATTATTAAAAAGTAAAAGAAGTTTTTTTATTTCTTGACTTTTTTTATCATAAAATAAACTACTTTCCTTAAATAATTCAACTGTATTTACTATTTCAAATAATTTATCCTTTATTGAATTTTTTAAAAAAATTATTTCATTCCCTTTTTTTATTATAAATAATTGTGTCAAATATAAAACAAATTTATTATATGATATTGAATAAAAAAATGGTAAAATATTAAAAGGTAAAAAATATTCTTGTTTATCATTTGTTTTTTTATTTATAATTTTTAATTTGATTGATATAAGAGTTAAAAAAATATTTTCTTTACCAAATTTCTTTAATTTAAATCCTTTAGAATAAGACGTAACATCTGAATTTTCGAAAATTTGTATTTTTTCTTTGAATATTTTCAAGGTTTTTTGATATAAAAAATTATTTTTATAATCAAAATTATCATTAATAAGTCTATAATAACTATCAGGAAAAAAATTAATCATAGCTTCACCATTATTAATATATTCAATAATATTTCTTTGAAGAGGTTTAAAAAAAAAAGATTTAGTTTTATATTTATAATGTCTTTCAGTTTTATTTAAAGATAAAGGATAATCATGATCAGAAAATAATATTTTTCTTCTAACATCAATATCTAAACTTGAAGTATAAGTTTTTAAAAATTCTTTAGTTTTATCAATATTATTTTTTTTTGGAGTTTCTTCAATTTTTTCATATTTTGAATTTGTAGCGTAAGATTTAATTTCATATTTTAATTGTGAATTTGCAATTGTATCAAAATCATCTGATTTAACTGTTCTTCCTCTATGAGATAAAGTATTTAAATTTGTAATTTGATTATCATTAAATTTAAATGCTTTTATTGGAGATAAAGTTTTTTGTCTCATTTCTGAAAGAATATAATTCATCATTTTTTTAATTTTTAAAAATTTTATTAATTTATAAAATGTTAAAAAAATTGAATAAAAAAAATTTTACAATTAAAATTTAAAAAGTAATCAAAATTTTTAGAAATAAATGGGAAGTCAAAATAGTTCAACGAATTCTTTAAATAAATCCCAAAATAAAAAAGAAAAAAATAAAAATATTGGTGAAAATGATTCATCAAGTTTAAGTTATAATGATTCATCTTCTTATAAAGGATTAAAAACAGAAACAACTTCAATTAATGGAAATAGTATAAATAGTAATTCTTTAAGTGAAAAAAATGAAAATTCTCAAGAAAAAATAAATGAAATTAAAATTCCAACTTTATTTGAATGGAAAGAAGGAGGAAATAATATAATTATAACAGGTTCTTTTTGTGGTTGGAATCATAATTTTGCAATGAGTTATAATGAAAAAAGTAAAAATTATGAATTAATATTATATTTACCTAAGGGAGAATATCAATTTAAATTTATTGTTGATAATGTTTGGAAATGTTCTAATTATTATGAAAAAGTTACTGATAATAATAATAATATGAATAATGTTATAAATAATAGTAAACAATTAGTTGAAAAAATTAAAGAAAGAATTAAAGATAATAATAGAACTGCTGATTCAACTCCAAAAAATGATAATGAAATACATACTAATAATAATATTAAAAAAGTTAAAAATAATAATTTTAAAACTGAACCTTTAACTGATAATATGAGAAAAGTTTATGGAAGAATTCATCCAAAAAAAGAACAATTAAATGAAGAACCTCCTATTTTACCTCAAAATTATACTTCTCTTCTTAATTTTTCGAATTTTTCTTCAATTGGTGAAGAAAGGTTTTTATATAATGTTTTTAAAAATAATTTAATAAGAGAAACTTTTAAATCAGTAAAAATTCCTACTCATGTATATTTAAACCATATATTTATGAATAATCAAGATTCAAATAATTTTTTGAAGATAAATGCAACTATAAGAATAAAAAGTAAATTTGCTTCTATAATATATTGTCATCCAAAATTATAATTTTAATTAATTTTTTTTTGTGTATTTTTTAATTCTTTAGTTAAAAAATTTTATATAAATTTAACATAATTTATAGCATATAAACTAAATAAAAAATTTAAAGGATAATTTTAATATTTTTATTCAAAGCCATTTCTTACGATATTTTAAATAATATAATTATATATTATTTTTTATAATTAAATGTCGAAAAATGGAAAAAATGAAAAGAAAAAAATATATCAAAAAAAATCAAATAATGATGGAAGTAGTTATGACGGAGAATTTGAAGAATTAAATGATGAAATTGATAAAATGGTTAATTGGAATAAATTAGATAGAAATTTACATGATTCATTTGAAGACAATTCTTCTTTAAATACAACTCCAACACCTATAATTCAATCAAGTCAACATTTTCAAAATAATTTAACAAAAATTAAAGATTTAAATCAACAAGATTTTTTTCATAATTATATTGCATTATCTGGAAATAGAAATGATAATTATTATCTATTTCAAAAAAAAAATAATCAGCATAATCCTTATCAAAAAATATATATGCAAAATTTTATAAATAATAATAATAATAATTTTTTAATTTATACAACACCAAAATTAAATTCAAATTTTAATTTTCCAATTAGTCCTTCAATAAATAGTCCATTTTATATTAATAATAAATATGCAACTCCAACTTTTGATTTTATTCAAATGAATACACAATTAACTCCTGTAATTAATAATAATCAATTTTTAACGCCAATACAACCTTTTAATAATTGTTTTAATAGAAATTTTCCAAATCATCCTGTAAATTATAATATAAATAATAATTCAAAATTTTTCTCAGTTAATGTAAATAATGTAACTCCGAGTAATCTTGAAGCAAATGATGAAATGATTTTAGATAATATGTTAAGTAAACAAAGTAAATTTAAAAAAAATCATAAAAATTCAAAAAAATCTTCATTTAATAATTATGATTACTTAAATTCAAATCATAAAAATATAAATATAAATAATAATATTAGTCCTATAAAAAAAAAATTTTTGCAAGATGATGAAAAAGAATATAATATAATTGATTTAGATGCTATTATTCAAGGTAAAGATAGAAGAACAACAATAATGATAAAAAATATTCCAAATAAATATACAATAAATACATTTTTAGATGAAATTAATATAGATTTTAAAAATAAATATGATATATTTTATTTACCAATTGATTATGGTAATAAATGTAATTTAGGTTTTGCATTTATTAATTTTGTAGATTGTTTTCATATTATAAATTTTTATGATATGTATAGAGGTAAAAAATGGAAAAAATTTAATAGTGAAAAAACTTGTGAATTATTATATGCTAAAATACAAGGTAAGAAAGACTTAATTTCTCATTTTGAAAAAGGGAAAGTATTGTCATTTGAAAGTGAAGATAAAAGACCATTAATTTTACCAACACCAAATCCTCTTCCTAATATAATTATTCCTTTTAAATTTTATGATAAATTTAAACAATTTTATCCTTATGTCCATTTTATATGTGAAAATGAAGGAAAAGAAGATAGAAAATTTATTTTTAATTCAGAGTATTTGTTATATGGAAAATAAATAAATTTGATGTAATTCTTATTTATAATTAAATGTAAATATCTATAAGTGAGAATAAATTAATATAGAACAGTGGAAAAAATTCTGTTAATTTTTGATATAAATAAGTTTTTGAAATATGAATTTATTTTCTTTTCCTTCTTTTATAACTTAAAATAAAAAAAATATTCTTAACATAATAAATAAATAAAAAAATAAGGAATAAATATTAAAAGAAAAAAAATAAAATGAAAAAATATTATATGAAATAATTTAACAAAACAAAAAAACAATTATTATAAAAAAAATAATAATAATTGTCCCTCCAAATTTAAAAAATAAAAAATGAATAATTTATCTAAATCTTTAGATGAAATAGCATCATTAAATTGTAATCGTAGAAATCGTTTTAATTCAAATAGAAGAAATTATAATTTTAATAGAAGAAGAAATAATATAAGAAGAAATCGTGATTTAAGAAAAAGAGTTTCAATATTTGGTTTAGATAAATCTTTTACAAATGAACAATTAAAAGAATTATTTTCAGAATATGGTAAATTAAATAGATGTGGATTACGTTTAAATAGAATGGGTGATAGTAAAGGAAGTGGAGATGTTCAATTTGAAAGACATGAAGATGCTTTAAATGCTATTCAAAAAATTAATGGAACTGTTATTGGAAATTCAAAAGTTGATGTTAGATTTTCTAATAATTTTACAAGAAGAGTAAATTTAAGAAGAAGATTTAGAAATTTAAGAATTGGAAGAAGAAATAATTTTAGAAGAAAAAGAATTAATTTTACTAGAAGAGGAAATAATTTAAGAAAAAGAAGAATTTTTAAAAGAAGTCTTGGAAGAAGAATTTAATATTATTGATAAATTTTATATATTTTTATTAAATTAATTGAATTAGTCGAAATAGATTTTATTTTTATACAATACAATTTTCTTATTTATATTTTTTTTCTTACTTAAATTATTATTATCTTATCATAAATATTTTTAAAAATAAAATGATTTATATAATAAAATTTGTATTCAGAAAAAGTTATTCTATAAAATATTTATTAAAAACATAACTCAATATGTTTTGATTCATTAAATCATTATTAAATCATTGGGATTAATTAAAAATATTCTACATTAATAATGATTATATTTAAAGAATATATTAAAAAAATGTAAAATAATTTTTTTGAATATAATTATTTGTTCAAACTAAATTGTCTATTTTAACTGTTTTTTCTTGAAAAGATTCTCAAAAATTTATTCAAAGCAATAATATTAATTATTTTTTGCTCTTATTTTAATTTGATTTAATTTAATTAAAAAAGTATTTTGATTGTAAATAATTTTTTCATTATCTTTTATATATAATTTATCATATAAATGTTTGTTTTATAAATTAATTTAAATTTCGTTCAATTATTATTTAATTCATTTTAATTTTTTATTAATCAATGGTTACCTTATTTTCAGAATGGGGATTGGGGATTGGGGATTGGGGATTGGGGATT
>JAJJKW010001950.1:0-20502 GCA_023805745.1 Isotricha sp. YL-2021b | reverse complement strand
ATGATAAATTAAATGAATGCTATTTAAATACAGAGAATATTGAAGGTTATTATTATAATTCTTCAACATCTCAATTTAAAAAATGTAATAATGCTTGTTTAACTTGTACTGGGGCATTAAATACAGATTGTAATAGTAATAAATGTAACACAGCTGATAATTATTATCCTTTATATGATATACTAACATCTTGTTATATAAATGGAACTGAACCAGAAAATTATTTTTTAAATATTACTTCAAATCAATTTGAAAATTGTGATGAAGGATGTAAAAGATGTTATGGTTCAACAAATAAAGAATGCTTAAGTGGTTCATCTTCAAGATGTTCAAATAATATATGTTGTAATACAAATTATTATCCTTTATATGATAAATTAAATGAATGCTATTTAAATACAGAGAATATTGAAGGTTATTATTATAATTCTTCAACATCTCAATTTTATAAATGTAGAATTGAATGTAAAACTTGTGATGAACTTGGTAATGATGAAGATACAAAATGTACAGTATGTGCTACAGGATTTTTTTTAGAAGAAAATTCTTCATCAAATTGTGTAAATAGTTGTAAATATTATATTTATACATTTTATGATGGAAATATAAGATGTACAAATGATTTAAATTGTCCATATGATTTTCCATATTTAATTCCAGATTATAGAGAATGTGTAGAAACTTGTAATAGATATTATTATGATAATATATGTTATAATGAATGTCCAGAAGGAACTTTAAATATTAATAGTGATTCTTATGAATGTTTTGATATTAATACTTGTAAATTAACTTCTTCAAAAATATCATTTACAATAAATGAAGTTCAATCTTTATCAGATAGTTTAATGACTTCTTATTTAAATAAATATTCATATACAAATAAACATGTAAATTATTATGATGGAGAAGAATTTTGTATTTTAATTTATAAAGATGATACTTGTGCAAAAGAATTAACAAATGATTTAGTATTTGTTGATTTAAATCAATGTCCAAAAACTTTAAGAGAAACTTATTCAATTTCAAGTGATATTCCTTTAGCAATTTTTTTAGTAAATATAATTAAAATAGGAACATCAAATAAAATATCATTTTTAATATATAATGGTGAAACAGGAGAAAAATTAGATTTATCTCCTTGTAATAAAATAAATATAACAATACCATTATCTCAATATGATAATATAGATATAGATTCAGCAGAAAAATTTGCAGAAGAAGGAATTGATGTTTTTAATATAGAAGATCCATTTTTTAATGATTTATGTTTTACTTATACAAGTGAAGATGGAAAAGATGTTACTTTAAGTGATAGAGTTCAAAATTATTATCAAAATGTAAGTTTATGTGATAGTGATTGTACTTATGAAGGAGTTAATTATGAAACTCAAGAAGTTATTTGTACTTGTGATGCAAATAATAATTTTATGGAAAATTTATTAGATAATAAATTAACTGGTGAAATTTATGAATTAGTTAAAAGTTTAAATATTAAAGTTGTTAAATGTTATTCTTTATTTACTATTAAAAATTTAACTAAAAATATTGGAGGATGGATTATGAGTGGGTTTATTATTGGACAAATTGTTATGACTATCTTATATTCGAGAAGTGGTTTAGATAGTGTTAGAGAATATTTAATTGATTTTGTTAAAGCTAATCCACCAAAAAGAAATAATAATAATATTAAATTAGAAATTAGTAATACTACAAAAGAAATTTTTAATGATGAAGATAAAAAATTTACTATAGAAACAAATGATAGTAAAAATAAAAATAAATATGCAAATAAAATTATGTTATATAAATCAATTAATAATGATGAAATTAATACTAGTAAAAATTTTGTTGATGAAAATAAACATGATAATAATTGTATTATTAATGAAAATACAATATCAAGTGATAAAAAATTAAATAATAATAAAATTACTATAGAATCAAAAAATTCAAATGAAGATAAATTAACTGAAATAAATAATGAAACAATAGGACCAAATTTATATCTTCAATCATTAGAATATGAAGAAGAAAATACTCCAAGAAATAATTTATTAAATTTAAACAAGAAATTTATTGAAAAAGAAGAAGTAAATTCATCGAAAAATTTAAAAGAAACAGAATATTTTGTTTCAAAAGTTCAAAAAGAAAAAAATTATTTTAAAAATGAAAAAACAGGATTAATAGAAATGATACCAGAAGTAGGATATATTAAATCTCCTATATTATATGATATAAGTGAAAAACCTTATGATGAATCAGAATTAAATAAATTTAAAAAAAAAAAAGAAGAAGATAATAAAACTGAAGAAAAAAAAATAGATTATGATGATGATCAATTAAATGAAATGGAATTATATGATGCAATAGATAATGATAAAAGAACATTTTGGCAATTGTATTTATTTCAATTAAAAGAACAACAAGAAATATTTGATTCATTTTTTAAATATGAACCTTTTGAACCTTTTATAATTAAAAAAATGACTTTCTTTTTTTCTTTATCATTATATTTTACGTTAAATGGTATATTTTATAGTGAAGATATAATTAGTGAAAAATATAATAATAAAGGAAAAATTAATTTTTTTGATTTTCTTAAAATGGAATTAAAAATAATAGTTTATTCAACAGCAGTAGGAATGTTTGTATTATATTTAATAAAATTTATATTTTCTGCAAGAAGAAGATTAGATACTTTAGTAAAAAGAGAAAAAGATCCTGATGTATTTAGAAATGAGGCTATTAAATGTATAAATAAAATGAAGAAAGAATTTATATTTTTTATTGTATTCACATTTGTTTTTCAAATATTTTTTTGGTATTATTTATGTTGCTTTTGTAATGTATATAAAAATACACAAACAGATTGGTTAAAAAGTTGTTTAATTACTATATTTGTAATTGAAATTATTCCTTTCTTTTTAGTTTTATTAATCGCAATATTAAGATTTATTGGAATGAAATATAAATTAGAAAGTTTATATAAAACAAGCCAATGTTTGGCTGAGGCATAAATTATATTAATATATTATAGATATTTTAAGTAATTATATTTTTGGAGTTATTATAATTTATTAAAATAAATAAATTATTTTCAAATAAAAATTCAATCAAATTTGAAATATCATTCATAAAATTACATAATTAATCATTTGTAAAAACATTAAATTAATTGATTTATCTGGCTTATCAAGCATAAAATAATAAATGAATTATTTAATCTAAATTATAATCATATAACTATTATTTAACATTTATATATTAATATATTAAATAAATATTGAAAGAAAGTATTCAATTTATTTTTAAAAGATCAGAATATAAGTTAATTAATATCATTTCTTTAGTCATTGGATTGACAGAAAAATAAATTCATCATAATATTTTTTTATCAAAGTTTAAAAACTTAAAACCAAAAATTTAAAAAATTTTTATGAAAAAAAATAAAAAAAGAATAAAAAATTTAAGATTTAAATAAATAAATAAGATAAAGAATAAATTAAAATTTTTCTATTAAAAATAATATACTAAATAAAAAAATATCAAATTCAATCCCAATAAAAAGAAATATTAAAAAATAAAAACAAAAATAAAAAAAATTTAAAAAAGAACAAAAATAAATTATCCTAAAAACTGAACTTTAAATATATTAGGTTGAAGAACAACATTATCAAAACTTTTGATACAAATATCTTTATTATTAAAACCTGAAAAAATATGTGAAACAGGTAATTTTCCATTAAAAAAACCCCAAGTACAATCAATAGGAATCCATTTATTATTTATATAACAAATACTCCAACAATGACTTCCATCTCTTCCTTCTTTAATATCATTTACACAATTTCCAGTTACATATAATGCTTTTATACCTATTGAATTTAGTAATGCATTATATAATATTGTATAATGTTCACATACTCCTTCTTTTTTTTCTAATATTTCTTTTGGAGAAAGTTCCTTTCCAGATAAACTTATTTTATATCTCATCATTTTTTTAATATATTTTGCTATTTTTATATATATTTCATCATTTGTTTTATCGCTTTTTAATATTTTTTCTTTTATAAAATTTTGAAATAATAATTTATCATTTTTTTGAATTTCTGGAATTATTATTTCTTTATTATTTATTTCATAATTTTTTTTTATAGAATTTTTTAATTCAACAATATTTGTAAAATAACCTTTATTTGTACTTAATTCTTTATAAGTAATTTCATATTTATTATCTTTATTTATTTTAATAGTATCATTATTAATTGAATTACCCATATTTGTTTTTATTTCTTTTTTTAATATTGTATTATTTCCACCTTCATATAATACTGGAGTAATTAAAATTGTATGTTCAATCATATGATTTGAAATAAATTCTTCTGTTGAAGTTATTTTCCATTTTGCTTCAGTTAAAGAAACTGTAATTTCTGTCATTAAACCATTATCAGGAACATAATTATAAAAAAAATAATTTCCATTTTCATCTTTTTCAAATATATTTTTTTCAAATTTTATTATTGTTAATTTCTCAGGACAAATTAATTTAAATTTTGATTTTCTTTTTGATAAAATTGAACTTAAACCAACATTTAATTTATAATAATATAAATTATTATCTTTACTTTTATTTTTGTATTTAAAATGTATAGGTATTTCATCATTATTTTTTAATTTAATAGGAAAAGTAATTTCATTATCTTTGATTTCTAGATTTATTTTTGTATTATTTATTTTCGCAAAAATTAATTCTACTTGAGAAAAGAAATCAAAATTATAAGTCCAATAATTATATGAAATATGATTATTTAATCCCATTGCTTTTAATATTAATTTTATTTCTATTTCTTGTCCTCCATCTTCAGTTAAAATATTAATTTGTTCCCAATTTGTTTTTAATAATTCTGGTTGAGAATATTCTTCTGAATCTAAATCTTCATATATATTTAAATTTTTTTCTTCATCTTCTTCTTCTATATCTTCATCTAATAAGAAAAAATTTAAAGTTTCATAATTTTTATTTAAATTGTTTTCTAATCTTTTTGAAAGAGGTATATAATTTTTATTTTTATTTTCTATTTTTTTATTTACTTTTTTTGACATTGAATTTAATATTTTCTCTGTTTCTTTTTTTATTTCATTTAAAGGAGTTTTTATTTCTTGTTTTTTTAAAATTGTTATTAAATTATCAAATTCTTCTGATTTTTTTTCAAAATCTGTTAAAATATATGTTAAATAATCTAAAGAAATTGAAATTTTTTCTTTTTTTATTTTTGATATTTCTAAAAAAATATTTTGAATTTTTTTTATATAACATTCAATATTTGATTTTACATTTTGAAGATTATTTAATATTTTGTCTTCTTGAATTATTATATCTTTTACACTAATCAATTTAATTTCTAACATTTGAAATTCATTATTTTCAAAATATTGTTTTTCTACTTGTTTTTGTTCTTTTAATATAGTTAAATTATCTTCAGTTATTTTGAAAATTTCCAATAATTTAATAAAAAATTTTTTTTGATTTTTAAATTCTTCATTCAACATATCATTTTTATTTAGTAAATTTATAAAGTTTAATTCTATTTTTTCTTTTAATTCTGGTAGTTTTTTAAATAATTCATCGTTATTTTCATTTTCTTCTTTTTTTGTCATTATTTCATCAATATTTTTTGTTCTTATTTCTTCTTTTCTTGTATTTTCTTCATTTTTTATTGTTATTATTGATTGGTTTTTTTTATTTTTTAATAAATCAATTTTTTCTTTTAAAATATTGTTTTCTTTTCTTAATTTTGAAATTTCATTTGTGCTTTCTGTTTTTATTTTTAATAAAGAATTTTCGAAATCCAATTTTAAAGTTTGTTTGTATTTTTCTAATTTTGAAATCTCCAATTGAAAAAGTATACATTTTTGTTCATATTCTTCAATTTTTTTTTTCAAATGATATAATTCTTTCCTTAAATAATTATTTTCTATAGTTAAATATTCAACTTTTTGTTTTATAGAAATTGGTTCTTTGTCTTTTGAACTATAATATTCATTATTTAATAAACTATTTTTTTTATCAAAATTACTTTGATATTTTTGATAATAATTCTCACTTTTATTTTTTTTATTAAATATAATATTTTTTTCTTTTTGTTCTGGTATTCCTCTATAATAAGAACTGTTTTTATTATTCATTTAAATTAAAAAATAATTATTAAACAAATTTTATTGATTTAATTAAACAATAATATATTAATATAAATGAAAAAATAATAAAATAAATAAAACTATTTTTAATTAAATAATTCACAAAACCCAAAAAATTTACATAAACCATTGACTCAATCTATAAAAAAATCCACAAAAATTGATTTTTAATCCAATATATCTAAAAGAAGTGATAATTAAACAAGTAAAGAAAGGAATACAATTAGTAATAAAAAAAGTAATTAAACTTCCAATAATCCAATTAACTCTACTTTCTTTTTTAACAATTGAAAAAGCTGCTAAAAAATACCAAAAAACTCCCATTAAGACAAAATTAAAGATTAAAAACATGAAATGTAATTTTTTCATTTTTTTTAAAATTAAATTACTTTTCTTTAAATAAATTTCAGGATCTTTTTCACTTTTTAAACAAGTTTCTAATCTTTTTGTTGGATTATTCATACAATTTTCTATCATATCAACAACAAAACTAATAATTTGAGAATATAAACATCTTTTAAATTCATTTTCTAATATTTCCATAAAACTATATTTTCCTTTCTTTTGTAAAACATTACTTATATAACTTTCAATAAAAAAAAGTGCATTTACAAAAAAATATAATGCCATTCCAAATAAAAATATTATAACTCTTATTTGATTAGATTCTAAATTACTTGAATTAAAAATCATATTAATTACATCTTCTTTTTCTTTTATTATACTCCAATAAAATGAACAAAATTTTCTATCATCATATTTTTTTGCATCCTCATATGCTAAATCATTTAATTCATCTGTATCAAAATTATATTCATTTTCTTCTAATTCTTCAACTTCAATAACTTCATTTTCTAATAAATTTATTTTTGGTTTTTCTTTTAATTTTGATGTTGATCTTAATTCTTGAACTTTAGTAATTGTATTATTATTTGAATTATTTAAATTATTATCATTTTTATAACTATTTGAATTTTTTTTTTTTGATATTCTTGAATTTTTTGTTTTTTCCCTTTTTAAAGCTCTTCTTGACATTTCTTCAGAATGTTCACTTGAATAAATTGAAGATTCTGTGAAATTATTTATTGTTGATTTAAATTTATATTTTTTATCATCTTTTAATGATATTTTTTTAATTTGATTATTATTTTTTTTTTTTATTAAATTTTCAGGAGATTCATTAGGAATTGTTTTTTCTATATTTTCACTTCCATTATAATCATTTTCATAACTATCATCAATAGACATTTTCCTAATATTATTTATTGTATTAAAATTATTATAATTATATTCATTATTCTTATTATAAAAATTTGGACTTTTATTTGATTCAATAAAATTATTATTGTTTTCTCTTTCATCGTTTAAATCAGATATTACAAAATTCTTTTCTGGATTATCATTATATAAATTATTTTTTTTAGGAGGATTTCCTTTTTTATCTTTTGCATGTTCTTGTAATTGAACTAAAATAGTTCTAAAACCATCTTTCATATAAAGTAAAAAAAAAATAAATTGAATAAAAACTATTCCAATAATAATCCAACTTCCTAAATTACTCCAAAATTTTTTTGCATTAAAACTCCATTTATAACAAGTAAAAATCATAAAATTTGCATCTGCTAAAATTTCAGCAAATTCGGAAGTTAAAGAATTATTTAAAGAATCAAATATAAAATTATTTTTTGTTTTACATTCACATTGAGCTTCAAAAGAATTATTTGTTAAAGTTAATCCAATATATTTACAATTACTTTCACATAAAGTTACATTTTGATAATATTTTTCTATTCTTTCTGTTAAAGAAATATCTTTTCCATTATCAGAGAAAGGATAACAATAATCAGTAAAAAAAGGATCATTTATATCATAAATATCAATTCCTAAATTTTTCATATATTCTGCTAATTTAACATTAGAATTTGTATCATATAAATTTATATTTATTGTTACATTTTCATTTGAACAAATTGAATGATCTATTCTTGTTCCATTATTATAAAAAAAAGCATATGAAAAAGAAGATGTTGATTTTTTATTTTTTTTATATTCTCCTATTAAAGTTATTATTGATTCATTTAATCCATTATTTTTTATTAAATTTATACATTTTGATGTATCTATTGAAGTTCCTTCTATACAATCATCTCTTTTTGATATTGTTATTTTTAAAGTTTGAGATGAATTTTTTATTATAACAACTTGATTTGAAATAGGATAAAAAACAGAATAATTTTTTCCTATTGAATTTACATTTTTTTCTAATTCACTTAATGATAATTCTTTAATATATTTTTCATAATAACAAATATATGAATCATATTCACATTTATTTAAATTATCATTTTTAACATAATTTTCAGGACATTCTTCTAAACATGAATTTTCATAAGAATATAATGTTTCTTCTTTATTTTTACAATAAATACAAGTTCCAGTTTTTAAACAATTTTCAACACATTGATTAGTTTCTTCAATATAAATTAATCTATTTGAAGGACATTCATTAATACAAATATAATTATTATCATTATCTAAATACCATTTTTCATTTGTATTACATTGTTCAACACAATGATTTTCAATTATAGGATGAAATATATAATTATCATTACATTCATTACAATTTGTTGAAGTTGAAGAAGCAATATCTGAACAAGTTTTACAAGCATTATCACACATATAAATTAATTTTTCAGATTCTTTTATAAAACTATTTTCTGGTTTTGTTTCTTCAGTATAACATATCATTGGTGAATTATCATTTTTAATTTGATAATAATTATTATCAGTATCACAAGATGTGCATTTATTATTTAATTTTGAATTTTCTGTACAAGTTAAACAACCATTTTGACAACTTTCAAATTGTTCTGAAGTTGAATTAAAAAAATATTTTTCAAATTCTGTTTCACTTGAAACACAATTATTTTCATTAATAGGGGATTGATAATATTTAACATCGTTATTATAAAAACAAGAATCACAATTGTTAATTTCACTATCTCCTGTAGATGAGCAAGTTCCACATGATGTATAACAACCAGTAAATTGTATTTCATTATTTAATTCACTTAAAGTATATCCCTGAGGTTGACTTCCATCTTTATAACAAGTTGTTTTTGAATTAACATATAATGGATAATATTCTTTTGATGTATCACAAGTTAAACAAATTGGATTTGATGAATCTGATAATGAATTACATGTGAGACAACCTTCATAACATATTGAAAATTTATTTTCATTGAAATAATAATGATCTAATTGTGTATCTTTATGATAACATGAATTTAATATGTTAATTAAAGGAAAATAATTATCTGCTGTGTTACATTCATCACATTCTTTGTTTGTTGAACCTGTACAATTTTGACATGATATATCACAGATAAGGTAATATTCAATTGATGTTGTTGTTGGTAAATATATGTTAGAGGGTTTATTGTCATTATTATAACATGAATCTAATTGTCCTTTAACAGGATAATAATTGACTTCACTATTACAACAAACGTATGTTTCACAATTATTATCATTTTCACAATTTGTTGCACAATTTTCATTTTCGCAATCACTACCACAATTATTTAAACATTCTTTATTTGTTGAACCATAACATTTTATACATCCTTCATTACATCCTTTATAAGAATAAGGAGATGATGATTGATCTAAATAATAACCATCTGGTCTACTTTCATTTTTATAACATGAATTTAATTGATTATGAATTGGATAATATTCATAATTAACTTCACTATTACAACAAACATTATTATTACAATTAGCATCATTTAAACATTCATTATTTGTTGAACCATAACATTTTATACATCCTTCATTACATTTTTTAAAAGACATTAATGATTGATCTAAATAATAACCATCTGGTCTACTTTCATTTTTATAACATTTTGTTATTTCATTATCATCTGTTAAAGGATAATAAGAATTTTCTGTGTCACATGTTATACATGATTCTGCATTTTTATTTGATAAATATTTACATTTATTACAATTTTCAATTGTACATGAAATAATTAATTTTATCAAACATGAAACAATAAATTCATTAACAATAACTGAATAACTAAATTTATAAGTTCCACTTAAAGTTCCAGAATAAAAACTAAATTTATCATTTGATGCAGTATATTGTTCACTTGAAACTTCATCTATATTTGAATTATCATTATAATAAAATTTAATATCATTTTCAATTCCATCAATTTCACTTGTCGATATTTTTATTGAAGAAGTTTCACCATCAAGATAACCATCTTTAATATTATTGGAGAAATTAATCTTATTTGTATCAGTATTATTGTCATTAATATTAATATTTTCTATTGAAATATCATAACAAATAGGATAAAATAATAAAGTAAAATAAGCTAAATTATCATTTTGATTAAAAATAATTCCAACACTTCCTTGAATACTAATAATATTTAAATTATTAAAATTTGAACTACTAGTTAATGGTCCATTTAATGAACTAGAAAGTTTATTACTATCCATTTGAACAATAGAATAGTAATAATTAGAAGATTGTTTACAAGTAACTGCAAATTGAGTACTTGAAATAATTCCAATTGAAACATAATTAATATCAGAATAACAATTAGAAATTGGAGAAAAATGACCATCATTATTAGTAGGAGCAACCTTGGAAAGAGGTGTATCTGTATTTAAATTGTCTATTTTAACAACAACTGTATAAAGTTCATTATTATTATTTTTTAACATTACTAATAAAAAATTTATCCCATCAATATCTTTTAATTTAAAACCTAAATTTTCTTTACTTGAATAAGGTTCCACCATTACTGTACTTGAAGAATAATTTGATTGTACTCCATGATATATATTAATATTTCCTTTTTTTAAATTTAAAGAATAATCAAAAATATAATAATGAGTTTCATTTTGATTATTATTATTAATATACATACAAATAAAATAATTAGTATTTTCATAAGAAGATGAAACACAATCAGCATTATTTATTTTTCCATCATTCATTGTAAAAGTGCCTTTTGAATCTCCTGTATTATTATAAAACATTAGAATAGGTTTAATATCACAAAAATCAATAACAACAAATTTATCATCTAAACAAGTTAAAGAAGGAAATGTAATATCATTATTATTTGAATATGTAAAAGTTTGAAAAGTTCCATCAGATTTTAAAATTTGAAATTGTGTTTTATTTGCAAAAATTCTTTCTCCTGTTTCTAATTTACAACTTCTTAAATCATTATCTAGATCAATTGATTGTTTGACTTGTAAAAAGAGCTTCTTTTGAATAAACATCAAATGATGAAGGATAAAGAACTGAAACTAATTCTCCTTCATTTTCTGCATAAACAGGAGATGCTGTTGTTTCATATAATTTTTTAAAATCTGCTTCTTGAGATAATTCAAATAATATAAAAATTAAAATAAAAAATAATTTTAATGACATTTCTTTTTTTATTTTGTTTAAAAAAATAAAAAAATCCTAAAAAAGAAAAAAATAAAAGGAAAAAATTTAAAAATGGAAAGATTTTCTCCAATAACTTTTTCTTGTTCTCATTGTAATATACAATATAAAAGACATCTTCCTCCAGGAACAAAATATTCATCATGTAAAAGATGTGGAATATTAATTGATATAGAAACACAAGAAAATGAATCAAGATATAAAAAAAAAAGACAAATTCATAATAATAATTATCAAAGACATATTAATGAAATAAATCATCCTTTTACTTTTATTGAAAGAAATAATAATAATAATTATTTAGATAATATTGATTATGATCCTTATAATTTTGATCATTATTCTGGTCATGATGATTATTATAAAGAATTAGGAATAAATTTTAATAATAATAATGAAGAAAATGAAAATGAAGATTATTATTCAAATAATAATAATAATTATAGAAATAATAGAAATAACAATAATCATTTTTTTAATTTAAGAAATGAAAGAATAATAAAAAATTTAGAAAGAAGAAATAATTATTCTCAAAGAAGAAATAATAATAATATTTTAAATAATGATTTCAATAATAGATTTTCAAATAATAATTTAAATGATAATATGTTTAATATAAATATACCAAATGATAATTATAATAGAAATTCTGGTTTAAGACATGTTTCAGCATTATTTGAATTTTCAGAAAATGAAGATTCAGATTATGAAGAAATTAATTTAGAGGAATATTTTGAATCAGCTTCAAGATTATTAAATGATTTAAATATTGATATTCAAACTTTAGGTTCAAAAATAATAAAAGAAAAACCAAAATTAAAAAAAGTAAAAATGAGTAAAAAATTATGGATAAAAAATGATAAAGGAAAATTAGAAGTACCTCAATGTTGTATTTGTTTAAATAATATGAAAGTAAATGAAGAAGTTGTTAAATTAAAATGTAAACATATATTTCATTTTAAATGTTTGGATAAATGGATTGAAAACAAGCAAATTTGTCCTTTTTGTAGAACAGAAATAAAAAATTCAATAAAAAAATAAGATAAAAAAATAAAATAATAAATTCTAGTAAATAATAATAAATTATATATATAGTATAAATTTGAATAAAATTTTTTGTTTATTTATTTAATGGGTTTCTACTCCGGAATAGGATAGTCACCCACAACAAGTTAAACTTGTTAAATTTTGGAATAAAAACAGATATTTATTTTTCCTATAATTTTGAGGCAAATGGTCTTGTCAGGTTACTGATGGTAATAAGACAATTTTATTTTTTAATTTTAATTATTTATAACAAGAATTTTTATTTTTTTATGGTTTCAAAAAATTATATAAATATAATTTTTTTATTTTTTTTATTTTTTTAATTTGACTATTATTAAATTTTTTTTTTAATTTTAATAAATAATTCTAAATATTGTATTTTCAAACAAATTATAAAAATATATTATTTTATAAAACAAACAAATAATGTTTTAAGCTATTTTTTAAAAAAAAATACAAAAAAATAAAAAAACAAAAAAATGTTTGAATTATATGATAATGAGGAAGAAAACTATAAATTTTATATTGAAAATCCTAATTTAATTCCAGAAAAAATATCTTCAAAAATATATAGTCCTTATAAAACTAAAAGTCCTTTATTAGAATCAGGAATTCCTTTTTCAAATATAATCAATTCAAATATATTTTGTAATGAATTTCGTTGTCCAATATGTTTAGAATTTCCATTAAATGGAATTGCTTGTAAAAAATGTGAATCAATTTTTTGTTATAATTGTTTAAATAAATCTTTAGAAAATAATATAAAATGTCCTAAATGTAGAGATATATTTGAAGAAAATAAAATTCCGAGACAAATAAGAAATATTTTTGGATTAATAAAATTTAAATGTTTATTTTGTGAAAAAATATTAAATATTGGAAATTATGAAAATCATGTTAATAATTGTGAAAGAAATATTAAATATAAATGCAATATCAAAGATTGTAATTTTATAGGAAATAAAAAAGAAATTATTAATCATTCTTTGGAATGTGGTTTAAAAATTAAAAAATGTAATTTTTGTCTTAGAAATTTTTTCAATTATAAATTTAATGAACACTTTAATAAATGTAAAAAATTAATTGTTTCTTGTTTATTTTGTAAAAAAAATGTTGAAGTTGATGAAATGAAAAATCATTTTAATCAATGTTTTAAAGTTAAAATTGAATGTCATAATTGTCATCGTTTATTTGATAGAAATGGTTTTTCAATTCATGATATTTGTGTTTGTTTAAATAATCAAAACTCAGATTATAAAATTGAAACTTTAAATTTGAAAAATAAAAATTTGGAATTAAAGAAAAAAAATGAAAAATTAAAAAATGAAAATTTAATTTTACAAAATAATTATATGGAATTAAAAAATGAAATTAATAAAGTTCATTCTGATTATATAAATCAAAAAAATAAAATTTTGGCAAAAATTAAAAATGAAAATAAAAAATTTATTTCTGTGAAGAAATTTATTCATTTTTTAAAAGGTGATTTTTTAGGAAAAAAAAGATTTAGAAAAAGTTTAAAAGAAAATAAAAAGATTTTAAATATTAAATTAGTTTCTTTAAAAAATAATGATAATGAAAAGAATAATTAATATATTATTTTAAATAATTTATTTTTTAAATATTTATTAAATTATAAAATTTAAAAATTTTAAATTTTTTCCAAATTCAAAATATAAAATTAAAACAATAATATTACTAAAGGATGGATTAATATATATCTTTAAATAAATAACAATAAATATAATATATATATATGTAAAAATAAAATAATTTAATTTTTTAAAATATATATGTTTTATTTATAATAAAAAAAAGAATAAAGAATATAAATAATTAAAAAATTATATCATCTATAATAAATTATCAATAAAAAATAAAATTAATTAACAAATACTCCATTAGAATCAATATTTTGAGTATTTTCAATGTTATCATTTTCTTCATTATGATTATCATTAATATTATTTGTAAAAGTGATTTTTTTATAAGTTATATTTTCAAAAATATCATCAACATTATTACTATCATTTTCAATTTCATTATTTTCTTCTATATCTGAAGTAAAAGAAATTGCTTTTTTATTCATTTTTTTGTTTAAAGTTAAATTTGAAATTTCATCATTTTCATTTTTTTTTTTTACTATAATTGGACTTGTAAGAATATATTCTTCATTGGAATTTTGAGAAATAATTTCTTTATTATTATTATTTTCTAAATTATTATATACACTTTTCCTATTAATTTCTTCTTTTATTTGATTATCATTTAAGTTTTTGTTTTCTACTTCTTTATTTAAATTTTTATTTACACAATTATCATTATTATAATTATTAATATAATCATTATCATTATCATTATTATTTAATTTAGAATTATTATAATCATCATAAGAAGGAAGATTATTTATAAATAATTCTTCTATTTTTTTATTTTTATTAATATTTAAATTATCAACATTTAATTCATCTAAATTTATATCTATTTGATTAAATATATTAAAAAAATCATATTTACAAAGAGGACAATGTGAATCAGAAGTAAAAAACAGATATTTTTTTAAACAATCATAATGATAAATATGATGACAAAGGGTATATGAAACTATATTATTTTCTATTATATTATCTAAACAAATAGGACATTCATTAAAAATATTTTCTGGTATTTTTAATTTTAGTTTTTTAGGTTTTAATTCATTTTGAAATAAATATTCCTTTTTTTTTATATTTAATTCTTGTTCTTGATTTTGAGTTATATTATTATTATTTCTTAATCTTGCAATATTTTTTTTTCTTACTAAATAACTTAATAAACAGGATATAAAAAGGAAAAGCCCTATAACACCAATTATTATTGAACCAATTTTTATTGTTCTTTTGTTTCTTGATTTTATATCTAATTTTCTTAAATTCAATTCTACTTGTTTTGAAAAGTAAATTAATTCAAGAAAAAAAAGTATTATTTCAGTTTTCATTTTTTATTGAATATTAAAAGATTATTTTTTTCGTTTTAATATAAATTAATTATTTTATTTTTTATATTAAAAAAACAATTTAATAATATTATATTAATATTTCATAATATCAATTTATTTATTGTTAATTTGTAAATATTTTCCCATTTTAACATATAAAAAAGGAGGTTTAAATTTTTTTTTCTTTTCATTTTTTTTATCTTTATTATTTAAAGAATGAGTTTTTCTAAAAGAAATTCCAAGATTTTTTTTTACAAAGTTATCAAATTTTTCATCATAAAAATACAATATTTTTTCTAAATTTTTTGAATTTTGTTCTTTAATATCTAAATGGGAAATTTGATTTCTTGATTTACTTATATCATTTAAATATTCTTGAGTATTAAAATGAATATTAGAATTTTTATTTCTTGATTTTTCAAAAGTATAATAATGTAGATTAATATTTTTTAAATGTAATCTGTCATTTCTTGCTTTAAATAAAGTTTTTTCTATATAATCATTTTCAAAAAAATTTGAAATTTCATTATTATCAATTTCTGTAATATATTTTTTATTAGTATTTGTTTTGTCTTTTGTTTTTTCTTTTGAATTTGAATTTTCAATTTTAGGTAAAATATTTTTAATATCAGAAAAACTATTATTATTAATATTATTATAATTTTCAATAATTTTTTTCTCAAAATTATTTTTTAGAATATTATTATTATCAGATTTATTTAAAATATTAATATCACTATTTCTAAACTTTAAATAATTTGTACTTTTTTTTTTATTTATCAAAATATTTTTCCTAGAAGGATTTAAACTAAATTTATTTTGAGTTATCCTTAATTTTAAAGTATTATTTTCTCCAGGAATTTTAATATCACCTTTATTTTCAAAAAAATTAGTAACTTTTTGCCCATTATCATATTTCTCTAATACACTATCTCTTTTAATTTTTTCTACAATATCAGATTCATAACTTCTTTTAATACTTAATAATCTACTTATCATAATATTTATTCTTTTATTTTCTATTTCATTCCAATTTTGTTTTACATTTTCATAATTTTTTAAAAAAGTTAACATAAATTTATAATTTATTACAAATATTATTGCATTTGGAGATTCTACTATTCCATCACAGAAAAACTTTTTATTATATAATAAATCTTTCATTCCTATAATTTTCCCTTTTTTAACATATGATATAGTTATATCTGTTTCTTTATTTATTTCAATATTTTTTGGTAAAAATATTGTATTATGTGATAATTCATTTAAAAAATTATGAATTTTTTTATAAGTTAATTTAGGAACAACAATTTTAATTTCTCCTTTATAAATAAAATAAATCTCATCTCTTTCAAAATTATTTCTAAACATATACTCATCTTTATTTAAATGTCTTTCTACGAAATAATTCCAAAATTTATTTATAAAAAAAATTTTTCCTACTCCATTAAATAATCTAGTTTCTAAAAAAAGAGAAAAATTATTAGTTTTTATAATATCTTGGCATGATTTAATGCATAATTTATATTGTTTAGAATTTAAAGTTCCAAAAATTGAATCTTCAATAAGAAAAATTGAAGCAGTTCTTTTTGAATCTTCATTAATTAAAGCAATTTCACCAAAAGAATTTCCTTGACTTAATTCAACCACTTTAAATAATCCTAATAGTTTAATATAATATAATTTTTGATTTGGAGAAACATTATTTTTTTTAGGATTTAAAATTGCATCAATTTCATAACGATTTAAACCAATAAAACTATTTATTTTTTCTTCATTTTGATATTTTTCTCCATTAATATAATAAAAATATTTTTTTAAATTTATTTCTTCTGGTTTATTTATTTCAACTTTTTTATTTTGGATTTCTTCCATAGTTATTGGTAAAATATTTAAATTTTCGAAACGAGTATTATCTAATAAATAATTTTCTTCAAAATTTAATAAAATTTTTAAATGAGTTAAATATTCATTTTTTGTCAATATTACATCATAATGTTTTGGAACTAAAACTGCAACTTTTCCAGATAAAGTAACATAAAAATTTTTTCCAATTTCTCCTATTTTCATTAAAAATTTATTTTTTTTTAAAAGTTCAATGTTTAAATCATTTGATATTTTTGATAATAATATTTCCAAATCATTATTCTCATCTTTTGATAAAATTTCAATAAATTTATGTAAGGTTTTTAAATAAGATTTTATTATATAAATTTCATGTTCTGAACGATGTTTTTTAGCTAATATTTCTTCTATTATTTCTATTGAATTTTTATCTTGGAATAATTGGTTTATTTTTTCTTTGTTTTTTTCATTTGATTGTAAAAAAGAAAATAATTGTGAAATTTTATGATTATTGTTAAAATTTTCCATTTATTTTATTTTTTAATAATTTTTTACATTTTTTAATTTTTTGATAATAATTGAAAAAAATTATAAAAATATGTTTATTATAATTATTAATAAAATAATATTAAAAAATCTCATCATTTTAATTAAAAGTTATTTTGCTTTCATAATATTTAATTAAAGGAATTGGAGAAATTTTTGAGATTTTATCAGTACAAAAAATTTTAATACAATTCCTTTGTTTTTTATTTAAAAAAACTCTACATCTTCCATAAAGTTTCTTATTTTTTTCAAAAACACCTAAAACTTCATTAATAAAAATAGTATCATTTAATCTTTTATTATTATTTCTTTTATTTTTTGTAATTTCTTTTTGGAAATTTTTCTTTTTTCGATCATTTCTTTCAATTTGCTCTTTCATTAAAATTTCAAATTTTGATATTGCATTTTTGGCATTGAATAAATTATATTCTGGTTCCCAAGTTGATTCTTCTTTTGAATAATTTTTCCATTTAACCAAATATTCATTCATATTTCCATTTGTTCTTTTTCCTATTATTTTTTCTACTTCATATTCTATTTCTGAAAGAAATTTACTCATTTTTATTTAAAAAAAATATTTTACTTGTGTTTTTATAATTCGAGATAATTTTTAAATAATCTATAAATATTTTTTATGTTTTTTTTTAAAAATTATTTATTAAAAAATAAAAAAAAAATAATTATATGATAGTATTAATAATTTAAATTAAATATATTAAATTAAATTAGGAAGTTTATCTTTCTTAAATTATTAATTAATTTTAGGAAATCAAATTTATTTTTGGTAATTTTTATATTTTTATTCAAAAATATTATTACAATTGAACTTTTATTATTTTCCTTTCAAATATTTAAAGACATAAGGGAATTCATTTATTTAAAAAAACTTTTAAAATTAATTAATAAAAACATTAAAATCTTTTTTTTTTGAGTTTATAAATAATTAAATCAATATTTAAATTAATTTACAATAATCTAATTTCGAAAATGGGAAAATGCTTTATAAAATATTACAAACCAAATTATTTGAAATATATATTATTTCTTTCATTCTCACAATCAATAAATTGGATAATATCTCAATCATTAGAAAGAGAATTTCAAAATCTAATGGTTAATTCTTTTTTGATGTTTTTTGGTCAAATTTTTGCCTTTTTTTTATATAAATATCAAAAGTCTCAAGAAGAAAAAATAATGTCAGAAAATAAGAATAATTTTAAGGAAGAAACTTTATACAATAAAAGTCAATCTGATAATAATTCTAAAATTTGGATTTATTTGATTTTATTATTGTGTGCTTTAACAGAATTATTAGTTAATTTTCAATATAATTTTTATTTTTATAATTATAAAATGAAACAATATGTTCAAAATAGAATCAATGCTTCTTTAGAACCTATTGGATTTTTTTTATCATTTATTTTAATAGAATATATTTTTTTAAAAATTAATATTTTCAGACATCAAATTTTAGGAATTATAATTAATTTTATTGGGTTATTATTTTCTTTGATACATCAAATATTGATTATAATTAATTTTAATATATTAGATTTAGTTTCCATATTTATTATAATTTTTGAATCTCAATTTTTAAAAACAATAAGTTATATTTTTCCAAAAAAATTAAATTATGAATATTATATCAATATGAATTTTATGATTTTTATAAAAGGCATTTTTGGAATAATAATATCAGGAATATTATTTTTATTATATTTTTTCATTTTTGAAAAAAAAAATAAAGTAGCTAAAGATTTGTTCAAATTAATTGATTTTAACAATAAAACAAAAACATTATTCTCCATTTTTATATATTGTCTTACAAGTTGTATAAATAATATCTTAATATTAAAAATAATAGAAGATACAAGACCAAGTAATATATTATTGGAACCTCCAATAACTCAAATATTTAAGCATATATTATTTATAGTTTCTACTCATATAATTGGAACTCCTACTAAAAAATATGGTAAAATTCATGGTAATTTAAAAAATATTATTCTTTTAACTATTTCTTTCCTTTTAAACTTTTTTGGTGCTTTAATTTTTTGTGAAGTTATTATTATTCATTTATTTGATCTTAATAAATTTACAATCAGGGAAATTACAAAAAGAGCTTATTCTCAAACTTTAAATGACATTGGAGAAATTTCTTTTGAAAACTCAGATGAAGAAGAAGAAAAAGAACATAATGTTTAATTATTTTATATATTTTTTAAAACTTTTAGTTAATAAATTAACAAATATCTAAAATATAATATTTTATTTAATTATTTTTTTGGATTTATAAACATTTATTAAGATCAATTAAATAAATTTTTAATTTAGGAAAAATACATTTATTTATCAAAAAATAAATCATTAGATGATTTAAATATCAGAAAAATTATAT
>JAJJKW010000521.1:0-20561 GCA_023805745.1 Isotricha sp. YL-2021b | reverse complement strand
CCCCAATCCCCAATCCCCAATCCCCAATCCCCAATCCCCAATTTTGATGAAAAATAAATGTAATAAAATATTTATTTATTATAATTCAATTATTTTTTGAATTAAAAATTAAAAAAGAAAAATTCAAAAAAAAAAAATACAATAAGAAAGTTAATTTTGAAAAATATCAAAGACAAGGTTTAATTGAAAATAATTATATAATATTTTTTTAATTAATTTTATCATTAATCAATTAAAAATATTTATATATTTGATAAATTAAGGATTTATTTAGATAATAAATAAAAAATGGATAATGATGCATATTTTTCAATATTAGGAGAATCATCTAGTTTTAATTTAGAAAATTTATTCCTTGATAATAAATGGGCATCATTAAGTGGAATCAGTCATATAAATTTATGGACAGATACTTTTAATCAAGCATATCAAAATATTTCAAAAGAAAATTTAAATGAATTAAATGAAGATAAATTTAAATTAGATTCTTTCCAATTTAGTCAAAAAGTTCATTCTTTAATAGATGAATATTATCAAAGAAAAAATTCTTTTTTTATTCAAATGTCAACATCTCAAAATACTCATAAAAATGGAAATCAAGGATTAAATTTCTTAAAAAATTTTCCTTTAGAAAATAATGCTTTAAATCCTTTAATTGAAAATAGTTTTCCTGGAATGCATCCAAAAACTTCTTGGCCTGTTTGTTTAGATGATATATTAGAAAAAATATCTAATTTAAAAATAAATGAAATTTTTCATCAACCTTTTGATATAGAAAATATATTTCAAAAAGAATGTGAAGATTATATTAAAGAATCTTTTGAAAAAGAACATTTAATTGAATATTTACCAAAAGCTTTTGGTGCTTTTTTATCAATGTTTATGTTATTTGGTAATATAAAAAAATTAGAAGAAATTTTTTCTTTTTTAAATTCCTTGAGAGAAAAATATAAAAATAAATTTGATGAAATATTCAAAAAATCAAGTAAATATATTCTTCCAATATTAAATGAAATAAGAGATTATTCACAAAAATTACAAAATCATTATCCAATATTATCTAATTATCAAATTAATGAAGCATTTTTAATAAATAATGATAATATATTTGCTTCTTCAAAATATAATTTAGCTCAAAATTCTTCAATAACAACAGATGGAACTTATTTATATATTATTTTATCAGGAATTAATGGTTCAATGTTAAAAATTGGAACAGGTTATAATAATACTATAAAAGGAAAAGTATATTTTACTAAAAGTTTATATGAAGAAAATGAATATCAATGGGTATATTTAAAAGGAAAATTATATACTAAAATTGGTTTATCTGAAGAAATTTCGATTTTTGATTCAAATAATTTTGAAAATTTAGGGAAAATTAAATTATTATTACCAGAAAATATTCATCATCCACAAATTAAAAAAAGAACTGAAAGATTTATTTTAACAACAGATAATGAAAAATTACAAATAATTACTTTAGAACCTGAAATAAATAAAAATCCAAAAAATCCTTTTATAAGTCAACAAAATAATCAAAGATTATATTCTGATGAAGAAGGTGATGAAGAATATTTAAATGGAAAAGATAATTCAAAAGAAGTTATATATGATATTTATACTTGTGTTAATGTAGTTTTATTATCTTATGATGTTGATTCTGATAATAAAGATAATGAAGAAAAAATTAAATCTAGTTTATCTGAAGAAAAAAGAAATTTAATAAATGAATTACATGAATCTTTTTCTTATTATTTTTCATGTGAAAAATGTCATAGAGCTCTAGAAATGTTTTCTTGGGATTTTGAAAAAGCAACAATGTATTTAATTGATAATGGAGAACAAGTTAAAGAAGATATTTTAATTAGTGAAGATAAAAAAATTTTATATTCACTTCCTTTAGAAGGAATTAGAAATTTATCTAATTATTATGAATTTAAAGAAAAAGAAAATAATAAAAGTGAAAACAATAAAGATAATAAAAATGAAGAAAATAAAAATAATGAATATAATAATAATGATAATAATAATAAAAGTAGTATTAAAAGTAAATTTGATATTAATTCTTATAATTCACTTAAATGGACAAGACCAAATGGTTATTTAATTGGATATAAATTTAATGAAGCAATTTGTTATGTTTTTAAAGATTATAAATTTTTAGGTAAATTTAGATCAATTGAATTTACTCATAATGATTATCTTTTAACTTATGATAATATTAATAAGAGATATTATTGTGTTTTAAATTATACTTTAATTTCTCAAAGTGTAATTTATGGTGATTGTTTAAATGATACTTTAAGTTCTTTAGAAAAAAAAATAGAAGAAGATATAAATATTAATTTTAATATTGAAGAAAATAATTATTCTTTTGATAATTTAGTTAAAGAAATGAATGAACATTTCTTTAAGTTTTCAATAAATAAAAATAGAGCATATTGGAAATTTAAAAATTGGGATTATTTTTATAATGCAAATTATGATAATATAATTAATATGGGACATGGAATTGGACAAACTGAATTAAGGAAATTTACTTCTAAATTAAAGAATTTAGTTCATAAAATGGAAAGAATTAAAAAATGCAATGAAATTGAATTATATAATCAATTAAAACAAATTTATAAAAATATTGATGATTATGATTTAGATTATGAAGGGAAATTACTTAAAAAATTGAAAAAATATGATAATTATCCTTATTATAATAAATTAAATTGGTGTAATTGGAAATTTCAACAACAATTTTTGTTTATTAATAATAAAGAAAATGAACAAAAAGAAGAAAAAGAGGAAAAAAAAGAAAGTGAGGAAAAAGAAAAAAAAGATAAAAATAACATTGATAATAAAACAATAACAAAAAAAATAAATCCAAAGTATTTATATTTGGTGAATAAAATAGAAAGTTTTTTAGGTTATGATGGAACTGAAGAAACATTAGAAATTTTAATAAATAGTTATAATAAAATAAAAGAACCAAATGAAAAAAACATTTTAGAATTTTTATATAAAATTCTATTGTTTATAGAAAATATTGATATAGAATTTATTCTTCCAGTATTAAATGATCAAAATTATAGAAATGCATTACTAGATAAATTAAATAATTTACTTGAAAAATTATATGATAATCATAATGAAAAAATAAAAATTTTAATTAGTTCAATAGTAATTATGGGATGGGAATATTTAAATCCTTCATTAAAATTACAAATAAATTGGTTTGAAAGAATAAAAAGTTTATCAAATGAAAAAATGATTATTGAAGGATTAAATATTAATTCAAGTAAAGATAATATTTATGGTATAATTACAAAAAATTATAATCCCTTTTATGTTCTTTTAAATCAATTAATTCGAATTAATAGAGGAAAATATTTTCCAATATCTTTTACAAAAGCAAATAATATTAAATTCTATTTATTAACAGAAGAAAATAATAAAATATATGGAATTACTTTTACAACAACAATAAATTCTTATTCTTATCAAACTCCTTTTTTTTATCTTTTATTAAATAATGAAAAAATGGAAAATGAAATTAAAAATTTAAGTGATAATATTAAATTAAATATTTATCAGAGTAATTATAATCCAAAAGAAAAATTATTTGATATTAATAATTCACTTTTGTCAAAAGTTGCTAAAAGTTTAGCAATGGAAGTTTCAAAAAAAAAAGATAATAAATTTAATAATTACGATAATGAATGGATTAATGTTTCTTTAGATCAAATTTTCCAAATTTCAGGATATAAAATAAATCCAGTTTTAAAAAATAATTTTCAAAATGAACCCAAAGTTAATTATTATCAACAATTAAAAACAATTTGTAAAGAAAAACCATTTTATTTTAAATTTTATATTTCAATGGAATATTCACTATTAAGTTATTTAAATGAATTAGAAAAAATTTTAGTTGATAATCAATTAAAAAGTGAGATAAATAATAATATTCAAAATTCTATAAATGATATAATAAGTGCAGATGAGTTTTTTATTGCAGAAGTTAATGAAGAAGAAGAAGAAAAAGAAATATTTTTAGATGAAAAAAAAGAACATTTAGAAAATGATAAAGAAACAAAAAAAATAATATTTGATTTCCTTTCAGAATTTATGGATATTTTAATGAATAAATACAAAGAAGATTTTAATGATACAAATAAAGAAGATTTTATATTATATAGACAAAATATAATATTTAATTTTATGATGTATAAAATATTAACTTTACAATTTCCAAAATTGCTTAATGTATATGATTTCTTATCAAAAATACCAAAAAAAGATAGTAATATAAAAATAATAAGTTCACCAGGTTATCAAATAGAAAATGAAAAAATATTTGAATATACAATTAATCAAGGTGAATATATTAAAATTAATGAAATAGCATCTTTTCCAAACTCATTATGTATCATTGTAGAATTTGACTTTAAATGTTCTACTGAAAATAGACCTAATTTTAATATACTTTTATTAAGTAAAGAACATTCTTATAATCAAACAAATACCAATAATAATAATGTTGGAAATTATGGTTCTTGTTTTACTATGAAATTAAATTCTATAAATCCTGGAAAAAAATATACTTTATTAGGAGATGAAATTAAAATTATATCTCATCCAGATACTTATTATAGAGAAAGAAATAATAAAAACGCAGATGCTAAAAAAAATATTGGAAAATGCTTTTTGAAAATTAAATGTTATTCTTTTAAATTAAGAGAATATGTTTCTGTTGATGATAAAAATAATATTCATTGTATAAAAGATAATTTTCAAAAATTTAAATTAGGTTATCTGAATGAAGTTGATTATTATAATACTTTAATTGCTAAAATTTTATTAAGAAGTATTCCACAAAGTCCAGATGAAAAAATAATTAAAAAAGATTCTAATTTAAATTTAATTACAAAATTTGGTTTATCAAATCCAGGAACTTCAAAAAATATTATAAATCAATTTAATTATGAAACTTATTCAAAAGGAATTAATTCTCCAATATTTAAATCACTTGTTGCAAGTATTACAATTAAATATAGTGATAAATTAAATAATATTGTTTCTAATATTAAAAAAGCACTTTCTTTCATTGAAAAAAATGAGATTGAAAACGCAGAAAAAGAACTTTTAAATTTCTTAGAAATTAAAAATATAATTAGAAAAGAAGTTAATGAACCAAGAAATTATAGTAATTTAAAATTAATGCCTTCATTTAATAATAAAATGAAGCTTTTATGGAATATTTGTGAATATTTATATATGATAACTTTATTTTATTATTTAAATGTTTTTGATGACTTTTTAAAATTGAAAGAAAATAAACCAAATTATTTAGAATATATAGGAAAAAAAATGAATATAATTCTTAGTTGGATGACTGGAAGAGTACAATATCTAAAAGATACTTTTGATAATATAAAAAATTATACTGAAATTATTGTAGATATGAATAATAAATGTGTTAATAATATGAAAGAATTAATTATTGATAATATTAAAGTTTATCTTAATGAAAATTTAGAAGATACAAAAGAGGAAAAAGAAGAAGAAAATAAAAAAGAAAAAAAAGTCAAAAAATCTCAAAAAGAAATTTTATTGAAAAAATTTGCTACGAAAGATTCAAATTATAAGAAAAAGAATGTAAATAGATTATATGTTGCAGCAGATAAAACAAAAAAAACTAAAAAAGGAAAAAATGAGAAAAAAAATGAAAAAGAAGAAAAAAAGGAAGAAAAAGATGAAAAAGAAGATAAAAAACAAATAATAAATTTAGATGAAATTCAAAAATTATCTTTGACAGAATTAATTAAAAAATATCCAAATCATATTATTGGAATTTGGAGTACAGAAAATATAAAAAAATTAAAAGAAGATATATTAATAACAATAGAAAAAGATATTAAAGATGCATATTTTGGAAATGTTGAAAAATTAAAAAATGTTTGTGAAGTTTATGATATTTGGTTTAGTGAAAGTAATTTAAATGAAGCTCTTAAAAATTATACTAAAATAATTAAAAATAAATTAAATTCAATTTACAATTTTAATACTTATGATAAAGTTGAAATTATGGATTTAGATCATTCTCTTGAAATTATTTATAAAGATTCACCTTATCAAAAAATTGCTGAAAATATTATTAATAAATTATTATTTTTATTACAATTAAGTAATGATAATTCATTGAAAATTGAAAATGAAAAAATTGATAATAAAAGTATTCCTTTGAAAAGTAAATTAACTGAAAAAAATATTAATTTAAATGAAGATCTTGACGTAGGTTCTCTTAATATTTCTAAAGAAACTCAAGATTATGTTAAGTGTATTAATAATATTATATTTAAATCATCTTTTGATATTGATAATGCTAAAAATATTTTATTAATGGAATATATTAGAGATATTATTAGAAATGAAGGAATTAAGATTTTTAAAAATTATTATTTAACAAATGGAGATTTGTTTAATAATACTTTTGGTTTATTATCTTCAAATGGAATTTTATGTTCTCAGGTTAAAATTAATTCAAATGAAGATTTTATTAAAATTTTGAGTCAAAACTTAAAATATATACATGAACAAATTGACAATTTAAATTTAAATATTCAAAATGAAATTTCTTTAACAATTAAAAAAGAAGAATTTATGAGTTATATTATAAAAAATTTAAATTTAATTTTAACAGATACTAATATTTTACTTGATAATAATTCTCAATATAAATTAATTGATGAAAAAGATAATAATAAAAATTCTCTTTTAGATATTAAAATAATAATAAGAAAAACATTAAATATTATAATGAATGAAGATATTAAAAATTCAAAATTAATGAAGAGAATAGGTGATTTTATTTTTAATTTTAGAAATGTATTATCAAAATTAGTTAAAATGAATTTATCAATTGGAAAAATAGATTTAACAGGAGAAATAATAGAAAGTCTTTTAGAAACTTTTGACAATATAACAGAATTTGATAAAAATATAAATTTAATATCATCTCTTTTAGATATTATATATCATATTTCAATTAATATTGGAAATAAAATAACAAGTAATGCTTTAAGTAAAGGAATTGATAAATTATTATCTTTAATTTTAAGAAGTTCTGTTCCTCAATTAGTTGAATATGCAGTTAAAATAGTGAAATTATTTTTAAAGAATTCAAAATTAAATAAAAATTCATTTATTAATTTATTTAGTAAAATAGGAGAATTATTTTCAACTGAAAGTTTAAATGATGAAAAAGATAAAAAAGAATTAAAATATAATGTTTTAATAGAAATGAATTCTCCTGAAATTGATTATCAATGTTTAATTAATGCTTTATATTTATGGGAAGAAAGTCATCCAACTGAATTATCTTCTTATAAAAAAGATATAGATTATAAAAAAGAAAATGAATTAAATATTGTTGCTCCTCCAGGAAAAGAAATTAGTCATTTTATTCCTTTAAAAAGAAAAGTTAGTAAAACTCATAATTTACAAGTTATTATTGAACAAAAAATTGAAAAATTAAAAACAGAAATAAATAAACTTAAAAAGAAATTAAATGGAGAAGATGATGAAGAAGAAGAAAAGAAAGAAGAAAAAAAAGAAGAAAAAAAAGAAAATAAAAAGGAAAATAAAAAAGAAGAGAAAAAAGAGGAAAAGAAAGAGGAAAAGAAAGAAGAAAAAAAAGAAGAAAAAAAAGAAGAAAAAAAAGAAGAAAAAAAAGAAGAAAAAAAAGAAGAAAAGAAAGAAGAAAAAAAAGAAGAAAAAAAGGAAGAAAAAAAAGAAGAAGAGAAAAAAGAAGAAGAAAAAAAAGAAGAAAAAAAGAAAAAAGAATTAACTCTAGAAGAAATATCTAAAATAAAAGAACAAATAAATTTAATTGAAATAAAAGAAAAATATTTATCTAGAATAATAAAACATATACAACAAGTATCAAAAATAGGAGAAACTGCATCAACAAGAGGATATGTAATCATTGAAAATAAGTTTACAAAAAAAGAAGCTGAAAATTTCTCTAATTTAATATATAAATCATATTATAGATTAATTCCAAATATTCCAAGTGAAGAAAAATTAGATAAAAATGGTTTAATTAATAATGAAATAGATCCAAAATTTATTTTTACAGATAATGATATTTATCCTCGTTTATATACAATGGAAGAATTATTACCAGGATGTACAAATATATTAAAAGAAATAACAAAACCTTATTTAAATATATTATTTGTTGAAAGTGATGAAACTTATAAAAAATTACAAAATGCAATTTCTTCTTTTTCAACAAGAACAACAAATGATGTTTCTTCAATTAATAATTATATTTCAAATAATCAAAATGAAAGTCAACGTCAAAGTATTAGTACAAATTTAAATGAAAGTAGTCAACATATTATTGATTATTATTTTAAAAGTGGAAAAAGCTTAACTTCTATAATTTATCAAATATATGATTTAATTAATTTTATATTAGATAAAGAAGAAAGTTATATTGAATATGAAGATATTATGAAAGAAATATTAAAAAATAAAAAAGATAATGAATTACTTGGTATATTAATTTATTTAAGTGGAGGATTTTATATATTTAGAGAAGGAATTAAATGTGTTTGTAATGATGGAAATTTAGTTACTATTGTTAATGGTGGTTATGAAAATGGAATGAAAAGTTTTAATGTTATTTTTGATAATGGAAATGGAAAAATAGAAAAAATTCCTAATGAAACTATAAGAAATATTGGAATAAAAAGTAAATTATTAAAAATATTAGATACTAATTATTTAATTGATTCATTTTTGGAAATTTATAAAAAGAAAGAAAATAATAGTATAAATGAATTTGAGAAAAAAATATTAATTTTCATATTAAAATTAATTTCAATTAAATTAGATAGTAAAAATAATAATTATTCTTCAGATAATCCTTACCCAATAACAGATAATATATTATCTCTTCAAAAAATATTAAAAGAAATAACAAATGAAATAAATTGGGTAAACAATAAAGAATTAACATTACAATTAAATTTCCAAACAGATTTTGAAAGAAAATTAACATCAACAAATAGTTTATTATATAAAATATATTCACCACCATTTGATTTATTCCCATTAAATTCAAATGATAATTTAATAAAAAAACAATTAGAAAAAAATCCATCAAAAGAAATAGATATGATAACAAATTATACATTACCAGAAAGTTCTTATGTAACACAATTACCAAGAATAACAGATACTTCAAAAAGTTCATTAGCCTTAAAAAATATAAGTCAATTTGAAAGATATACTGTAGAAGAAGTATTTAATTATGCAAAATCACATTATAGAGATGATGAATATACAATAACTTTAAGACAAGTTAGACAAGAATTATCATTAAATGATATTAAAAATGCTAAAAGTGATATTTATATTATATTTGATCAAAATAAAGTTCCTCCTGGAATGCCTTTACCTTTAGAACATAGAGATATGAAAGAAATATTTAAAGAAGAATGTTATCCTAATAATTTTTATATGGCTAAAATGATACATAAATTATTAAGAGATACTGGAATTAAATCTTTAGAAAATAATTCTGAAATTCCTGTTTGTGTTTTATTAGTTGATAATTCTATTGGACAAGCTTTTGTTTTATATAATGATTATTTATGCTGTAAAATTCATTCTTTCTGGATTAATATTAATAATTTAACTTTATTAGATTTTAATATTAAAATTCCTCCTTCTTCACTTTCATATAATAAATTAGAAGAAAATTATCAATTATCATATAATAACTTATTTAATTTTTATTCAAAGATAATATTATGTGATATATATGATAAATTAATAGATAATTTTAGAGTAAATGATATAGATAATATGACAAATTTTATAAATTTATCTTTATGGAATGAAAATATGAATGATCCTATTAAAGGAATATTTAAAAAATTTTCAAATTATATTCAAATAAAGAAAAAAGAAAACCAAGATATTTCATTACATAAATTATCATCAAGTAGATTAGAAACTGTAAAAGAAAAATCACCAGGAACTTCAGAAATAATGCAACAAAAATTTGATATTCAAAATGTTTTAAGTTTATTAAATGAAACAAAAACAAGTAATCATCAAAGTAGTACTATATTATCAAAAGATAATAATTTTAGTAATCAAGTTATGCATTCTACTACAAATAATATTAATGAAAATAATTATTTAACTTCATTAAATAAAATTGAAACAGAATTAAATGAAAATGAAGAAGAATGTTTTTCAATGTCAAATTTAACTTCATTATGTATAGAAAAAATAAAGAAATTTTCAAAGGAATTAATTCATATTCAAATAGATGATTTATCTAAAATATATCATTCAAATATATTATCAAAAGATATATTTAATATAGGAACAATGGGTTCAAAATTATTATCAATATCAAAATTATGTAAAATAAAAAATCCAAAAAATTATTGTGGTTGTATAATATCATTTGAACAAAATGGAAAATTAGGTCCAAATGCAACATTAAAATTTTATTCAGATGAAAATGGAATAAATTTATTAAAAGAAGTAACTTCACCAAAAACAGAAAGAACAAATATAGAAAGTTTATTATTTAATCAAAGTGAAATATATATGAATTATATTGAAGGAACAACTGCTTTTTATATTCATGATTGGAGTATTCATGATAGAGATTCTATTTTACCTTGTTATATTACTTTTATTCCTTATGAATGGAGTTTAATTTGTTGGTTAGTTGATTTTTGTTCTAATATTGCTTTTAATAATTTAAATTTTGAAATTAATAATAAAGATGGAGATTTAAAAGATGATAATATTGAAATTTTCCAAAAATTAATTATTAATTTATTAAGTTTATGCAATTCTCTTTCTATTCCTGCTGAATTACAACAAAATATATTTATTTTAACTAATAGAGTTATCTTAAAAGCTGTGAAATATATTTCTATTACTAAAAAAAATAATTTTATTTATTTATCTATTAATGAAAAGTTTTCTCTTATTGGATTAGATGAATTTACTGTTATTGGAATTATTAAAATAATAGATAATTGTTTAGTTAATAAACAAAATAAAAATTTCTCTTCTTCTTATATTGTTGATTTAGTTGAAATTTTATTAGCAATTTTATCTTTTATTCAAGAAGATTATTTAATTTTAGAAAATTATTTTAGAGAAACTTTTGAATATTCTTTACCAATTTGGGTAGAAGCAATTATTAAATTAGGTAATATATTATCTTTTCTTCAAGGAAATACAAATTTAGAAAAAAATATATTAAACGAAATAAAAACTCAAATTGTTTTCAAAGAAGATGATTTTATAAATAATAATTTACTTATTATTAAAGGATTAAATATAAATTTAAAAGATGATGACATATTAAATATAATAAGAGATATTTCTATAAAAAGTAAAATTAAAATAGTTAATTTTGAAAGTGATGTTCAAATTATTTTAGATAAAGAAAAAAATATGAAAAATATTATATTATTATCTGATGGATTTCAAGTTGAAGAATTAAAAGAAATTGAAGAAGAAGAAGAAAAAGTAGAAGAAAATTTATATGAAGCTCAATTTTGGAAGTGTCTTATTTGTGGAATGGATAATGCTCCTGATAATGAAATTTGTTGTGCTTGTGATAATGATAGACCTGAAGATGTTGGTAAAAAAGAAGAAAAAAATACAAAGAAAAGCACTTTAATTAAAAATGAAGCTTATACTGCAAAAGTTAATGATTTGTTAAATAAATTTAAACAATATATTATAGATGATAGTAGATTATATATTAAAGAAGAAAAAAAAGAAGAGGAAAAAGAAGAAAAAAAAGAAGAGAAAAAAGAAGAAAAAAAAGAAGAGAAAAAAGAAGAGGAAAAAGAAGAAAAAAAAGAAGAAAAGAAAGAAGAAAAAAAAGAAGAAAAAAAAGAAGAAAAAAAAGAAGAAAAGAAAGAAGAAAAGAAAGAAGAAAAAAAAGAAGAAAAAAAAGAAGAAGAAAAGAAAGAAAAAGATTTAAATAAAATAACAGTTGAATTATATAAAGAAATAGACAAAGAAAAAAATAAAAATATAATAAATGAATTCTTATTAAAACGTTTAATATATTTAATAAAAATAGATGATTATTACAAAGATTATCTTCTCCCAATTACAAAACTTCAAAAAGATGAATCTATAATTCTCAAAATAAAAAAATTATACGATAAAGAAAAAGAAAATCTAGATAAAATTATAAATGAAAATTCAACAGAAGAATCAAAAAAAATAAAATCTTTTGATTATCTAAATTTCTATTCATCTTTAGAAAAAAATAATTCAATAGATATAAATCATACAAATTTATCAATTCAACAAGATTTATTTTCTCAAAATATAGATATAAATTTAATAGAAACAATACGTCAATTAGTAGATTATCATTTATGTAAAGAGAGTAAAATTTCATATGTTTTTCCCCCATCATCAATAAGATTTATTCCAAATTATTTCTTAAATAATATAAATCACAATACAATATCAATATTAGAAAATCATTATAAAGATTTAGTAAATACTCCATTAATAAAATTACGTTATTATTGGTCAATAATAAAATATTTTAATTATTGTCTAATTTCAGCATTACCTTTAATTAAACCACCAGAACCATATTCTTCAATAAATTTAAAAAGAGAAGATAATGAATATTATTATATTCCATTTCCAAAAACAATATCAATATTTTTATCAAGTGCAAAGGGAATAATATTAAGTACAACAAAGAATAATTTATTATATGATGTATTAAGATTTACAGAATTTTCAGAAGAAGAAGTTCAAATTCCAACATTTAAATTTGAAAGATTACAAATATCATATAATAAAAATACAAAAAATGATAATTTCTTAATTCAAAATTATTTATCAAATGAAGAAAGTTTATTTTTACAAGCATATGAACAAGGAAAAGATATTGATATAGCATTTTATAGAAGTCAAAAAGCTCCTGGTGACCCTCATATGGGATTTAAAATAGAATTTAAAGGAGAATTAGTTCAAGGATTAGGAGGTCCTTATAGACAATTTTTTAGTGATATTAGTAATGAATGTATTCCAAATGATAAAAGTAATAAAAGATTGAAATTATTTTGTCCTTGTCCTAATAATAATTCTAATAATAATGATAATATTAATAATGATAATAATAATTTTAATGATTTATATGTTATTAATTCTTCAAATAATAATAATAGTGATTTATGTCATTATGAATTTTTAGGTTTATTAATGGGAATTTGTATTAGAACTGGAGTTCATATTCCTTTAAATTTATGTAATTTAGAATGGAAAAAAATGACTGATACTTCAATTACAATTGATGATATTAAAGAAGTTGATCAAGGTATAATAGAACAAATTAATTTTATAATGGAAATTGATAATAGTGAAAATTTCGATAGTTATAATTTAACTTATTCATGTAAATTAAATGATGGAACAATATATGATTTAATTCCAAATGGTAAATATGAAAAAGTTAGATTTGATGATAGAAAAAAATATTTAGAATTATATGTTAAAACTAGATTAACTGAATCAAATAAACAAATAGAAGCAATTAAAAAAGGATTATATAATTTAATTCCAGCTTCATTAATAAAATTAATGACTCATTTAGAATTAGAAAGATTTGTTTCAGGAGGAAATGATAAAGAAATTGATATAGATTTATTAAAACAATTTACAAAATATTTAATGGATTTAAATGAAAATTCAAATAGAATAAAATGGTTATGGGAAATTTTAAGTGAATTTAATCAAAGTGAAAAAAAGAAATTTATTAAATTTTGTTGGGCTCAAGAAAATTTACCAAGTACAAAAGATGAATATGAAAGATTACAAGTTATTTTTTCTATTAAACCTACAATTGATAAAAATAAAAAAGATATTTTTCCAAAAGCTGATACTTGCTTTTTTGCTTTAGAATTACCTGAATATTCTTCTAAAGAAATTATGAAAAATAAAATTTTAACTGCTATTAATTTAGATAATGTTTCTATTAATGCTGATAAAGCTAATCCTGATAATAGAGATAATATTGATATTAATTATAGTAATGATTATGATGATGAAAGTTTATAATAATTTTACCTTTTTTATTTAGGTTTTTATATAAGAAAATTATATTAGAAATATTTAAATTTTTTTAAAAGAATTTTTTAATATAATTTTTTTTTTGTTTTTTTGTTTTTTTCTTTTTATTTGAATTAATGAGTAATGAAACAAATGAATTATTTGAATTTTTTGGGAATAAAAATATAAATGCAAAATTAAAATATGATAATATAAGTGATAATGATATTGATATAATAGAAAATAAAATAATATCAAAAGATTATTGGAAGAATTTTCAAATGAGGGATTATTATTATAAATCAAAAAATTTAATAGATAATTTATTTAAACATACAAATAGAATAAAAAATTTAGATATTCAAAGAACAAGAGAACCAGTTTTTTCTTCAAATTTAGGAATAACTCAAAAATTTTCTTATAAAAAAATTTTTATGAGTCCAATAGAATATTTTTATTTAATGAGACCAAATTATATTCAAGCAAAAATAAATATTTCTCCATTGAGAATGAATTCTAATTTAAATAATAAAATATTATTTAATGATAATATTTCTTCTTTAGGAGTTTCTTATTGTCAAAGGAAAAACAAAAGAAAATTCTTTTTAGAAAATCATTCTTATTTTAAAAATAATTTTCAATTAATTTTAAAATATATTGGGTCTCAAAGTGATATTGATTTTAAAAGAAAAAATAAAATTTTTTCAAGTAAAGCAAAATTTATTTATGACTTAAATAAAAATTATTCTTTTATTTTTAACAATTTTCTCCCTTTAGACCCAATTAATAGATTTGGAATCCAATTTACTCATAAAAATTATAATAATATATTTGAAGAAGTTAATCTAAATCAAAAACCAAAAGAAATTATTTCAAATTTACCTGAACAGGATTCTCAATTTAATACGAAATTATTTTATGAATATAATTTTCTTGGATTTAATTTTGATAATATAAAAATAAATTCAAGTATTTCTTTTGTAAAAACTTTAAATAACTCTTTCATAAAAAGTAAAATATTTTTTAGAAGATTATTTAATATAAATAATTGTATTTCTTTTCAATTTAATTATGAAAGTTCTGGAATTTTTAATTTATCAAATGATTATAATTTAAATTCTTTAAAAGTACATGAAAAATTAAACATATATAATTTTAAAGGTGTTTTAAATCCATCTAAAAAATGTACAGTAGTTTCTGATAATAATTTAAGTAATAATAATATTAATTTAAATGCTAATAATACAAATAATAGTATAAATAATAATAATCTTGATAATAATAATATAGAAATTATTAATAATATTAATGGGAATAATAAAAACACAAAAATTGGAAATTCCAATAACCAAATAAAAAATACACATTCTTATATGTTAGGTAATGATTTTTATGCACTTTTTTCTAATAAAATTATATTTAAACAAATACCAGTTTTTAATAATTTTAATATAAACAGAGATGGATTTGAAATTTCTCCTTTTATACATTTTAGTTCTTTATTCACAAATTATAAATATGATTTTAAAAAATTAATTCAAAATTTTAAGAATGGTTCTATAAGATTATCAAGTGGATTAGGAATATCAGTTTTATCTAAATTATTTTCTTTTGAAATAATTTACACTCCATTTATCAAAAAAGAAATAACAGATATTCATTCAAAATTTAGTGTAAAATTTGGTATTGATTAATTTAATATAATTAAGAAATGTCTCAAAAAATTTAAATCTAGAAAATAAAAGATATTCTATATAAATAAATAATTAAAGTTTTGAGCTTTTTTAAATTAAAAAATAATTACAGTAAAAATTATTTTGAAAAAGACAATTGAGTTTCGATAGAAGAAATACTCTTTCCAATATCTTCTAACTCTTTATTTTCCTTAGCTTTTCTAATAGATTTTTCAATAGTATTAATAGTTTTACTTAAATGTTGACCATTTTTTAAGTTTTTATTAAATAATTTTTTGATTTCTCTAAATTTTTTTTCAATGTCATTTCTTTCATCAATAAACTTTTTATATTTTATATCTTTATCACTAAAATCTTTTTCATTTTCTTTATATTTAATTATTTCTTCTTCAAAATCCTCCTCTTCTACTAAGGGTGAATCATCAAGATAAATATTTTGTAAAAATCCTTTTTTAAAAAAATATTTACCACATTTTAATTTAATATTTGACTCATATATAATTTCATTTTCTGAATTAAAATTAATTTCTATTTTTAAATCAGAACAATCAAGTTTATGTTTTTCTATATATTTTTTCATTCTTTTTATTTTTATCAAAAAACTATATAAATTATTGGAATTTTTAAAAATTTTATTAAAATCTTCATCTTCATATTTAATTAAAAATTTTAAATCATTATTATGTTCTTTAATATCACCTAACTGAATTTCAATGAAATCTTTATAATTATCTCCTTTTTCTAAAAAAATTTCATTATCACTATCACTATCACTATCATTATCACTATCTTTATAATTTTCAATTGAATAACATAATTTATACATATTATAAGAATTAACGTATTTTAAATTTTCAAATTGATTATTATTTAAAATAAAAATAGTATATAATAATGTTCCTAAACTATGACTTTCATCTAAAGCAATTGTTTTAGTTATTTTTATATTTGTAATTTCATTAACTTTGTCTTGTAATATTAAAGTTCTAAATGCTCCTCCTGCCAATTCAATTTTTGATATATTATAATTATCTTTAATTCTATTATAAAAATTGTTAAAATGTTTAATAAATTTTTTAATATCTTCTTCTATTAATTCATTAAATTCAGTTCTATTAAGATTAAATGCAAAATCAATTTCTCCTATTAATGCATCAACTTGAATTTGTGTATCTGTATTTATTGTTAAATTTTTTCTGGCAATTTCAATTTGTTCCATTAATTTATATTTTATTTTTCCATCAACTTCTAATTTAATAGTTGGATTTTCTTTTTCAAAAACTTTTACACATTTATCAAATATTTTATTATTAAAATCTCTTCCTCCTAAAAAAGGAATATTTTCAACTTCTTTCACAGAAAAATGATTTTTAGTAAATTCTGATAAAAAAAAAGAAGTTTTTGAATGTCCAACATCTATAAATAATACATACATTTTTTCATCTGTTAAATCTTTATAATGTAAATATCCATAATACATTGTTAAAGCAGTTGATTCACTTATAAATGGGAAATTATTATTTAAATTTAAAGATTGCAAAATTAATTGTAAAGCTTTTTTTTGATAAATAGTATAATAATCTGGGATTGAAAAAATATAAGTTTGATTTTCTTCTGTATTTAATTTAGATTTTATTTTTTCATCTATTTTCTTTAAAAAAGAACATACTAATTCATCACCTACTAATTGTATTTTTTCATCTTCTTTTCCTTTTTCGAAAGAAAAATTAAATGTTCCGTCTTTTTCATTAAAATTTTCATTTGAGATAAAATATTTTTTTTCATCATCATTTATTTTTAATTTATATAAAAATCCAATATATCTTGATAAATTATCAAAAGTACTATTATTATATTTTTTATAACCTAATTTTGTTGATGTACCAAATAATCTATTTGTTTCTTTGAATTGAATAATTGAAGAAATATTTCTATCTAATATATCATTTAATACAGCATTCATTTGAAAATCACTAGATTGATAATACTCTTTATTTGAGGTTAATTTACCTGAAGAAAATTTTGTCGTTTGAGAACCTAAATTTATCCCTATCATTTATTAATTTTTTAACTATTTTAATTAATAATAATTTTTAAATCCTTTGTTAAAATAATTTAAAAATAAAAAATAAAATAATCTAAAATAATAAAAAAAATAAAAACATAAAATGAAATCCTCCTCTTCGTTTAAAATAAAATATAAAAATTACTGTAAAAGAATTCCAATTCCTGAATCTTTGGAAAAATTAGTATCTTCTATAAAAATTAGTTTTAAATTACCTGAAGAAGAGTTATTTTCTTTATCTTATATTGATGAGGAAAATGATACAATTTCAGTTTCAGATTTAATGGATTTTTCAAATTTAATTAAATTCTCAAAAACTCAAAAAAAACCAATAACAATAAAAATATCTTCTGAAGATGATACTAAAGAATCTTTAAAATCAATAAGTAAATTAAATATACATCAACAGAAAAAAAATTATCTTTATCAAGGATTAAATAATATATATAATTATTTACTAAATGGTTTAACTTCTCCTTTTAAAAAAGATCTTTCTTCAAATTATTTAAATAAAACTTTAAATTTTAATATAAGAAATAATAATGATTCATTTATTATAAATTTAAATTTAATAAATAATGGAAAATTAAATTGGCCTAATCCTTCTTTTTTAACTTGTTTAGAACATGGTTCTGGAATTATAGGAAATAAAGTAAAAATAAATAAAGAAATTTTACCATCTAATTCAATCGAAATAAAAATTAAATTAGATTTATCTCATATAAAAGATAGTGGTAAATTTATTTCTTTATGGCAATTATTTGATGAAAAAGGAAATTCTTTTGGAAATATTTTTACTATAAGTATTAATTGTATTTTTGATGATTTATTAAAAATAAAACCTGAATTTATTGAAATTTATGATTTTTCTAATTCTATAAAAGTAATTTCAACTGATGAATTTTTAAAAATGAAAGGTCTAAAAAAAGAAAATTCTTTTGATAAATTAATACAAGAAATTAAAGAAGAAAGTAATTATTTATTTTTAGATGAAGCAATTATTTTAAATACTTTAATTAAATGTAATAAAAATAAAAAAATGGCTTTAGAAATTTTAAAATATGAATATGAAAATAATATTCGCTATCATAAATATTATTAGAATATTAGAATATTATTAAAATAATTAAAAAAATAAATATATTAATCAATAAACATTTTTGAATTATTTTTGTTTTTTTCTTAATTTAAATTAGTTTTTTAAAGATTATATAATAACTCTATTTAAATAATTTAAATATACAAAAATTTTTTTATAAATAAATATCTGAAAGAAAACTCTTTTAATTATTTTTCTTATTATTTATAACAAAAAATTTATTATTTTTATAATCTTTATTCTTTTGATCCCATAACCATTTATAAACTTTATTTTCTTTTAAACCAGTTTTTTCACTAATTGTTTTAATTTGAGCTTTAGTCCAAATTTTATTTTCACTGTAAAAGATAGAAAGATATTTTAATTGTTCAGAATTTTTTCTTGCTCTTTTTTTCTTTTTTCCAATTGAACTTAAATTTCCATTTTTAGTAGATTCTGAACATTCAAATATTTTTTTATTTTTTAATTTTTTATTTTGAGGAGAAGAAAATAAATTTAAATTTGAATTATTTATTTTATTATTATTATTATTTATATTATTATCATTATTATTATTTATATTATTACATTCTTTTTTTTTAGAATTCGATATTAATAATTCATTTTTAACATTATTAAAAAGTTCAAATAAATTTTTTTTAGTTTCTCTTCCAAAATAATTATTATTATTAAAATTATTAAAAAAATAATTATTATTTTCATTTTGAATTTTATATTCAGAATCAGGAGTAATTTTTGAATTAGATTTTTCAAAACTAGTTTTAAAAAGAAATAAGTTAAAATCTTTATTTTGAACAAAAGGACTTTGATTAATTTGTTCTTGTTGTTTTTGAAATAAATCTCCACTTGATAATAAATTTCCAAAATATTGATTAAATTCAAAACTAAATGGATTTGAATAAATTTGATTTTGAATTAAAGTTTGTTTTATTGGAGTTTTATAAATCTGAAATAAATTTGTTCTTACTTGTGATACTTCAGATATTGGAATAAATTTTGATGTTAAGTTAGTTGGCTGTGTCCACATTTAAATTTTATATAATTATATTCAATACAAAGGAAAATTTAAATTTTTAATTTTTTTATTAAATATTGTTATTCTTTTTTTAAATATTTTTAATTGAATTTTTTGTAAATAAAGAAAATATTAATTTCCTAATTGAGATTAAATTTTATCTTTATAAATTACAAATCATATATTCAAAATTTATTTTGTTTATATGTATATATAAACAATGTAAAAATTAATTTTATTGATTATATTTTTAGAATTTAGATTATTATAAAATACATTTTTGTTGAATAAAAATAATGATATTAATTATAGGAAGAATTAAAACGAAAAATATTACTACAAAATTAAAATAAGATTTAAGGTTATAATGGTATTAAATAAAGGGGAAAAAAAAATATCAAAAGATTATTGGAAAATGTTTTCAAATGAAAAATTATTGAAAATTTCATAATAATAGAAAAAATTCATTTGTAACAAATTAAATAAGTAAATATAATAATTCTTATATTATTTTTAAAAAAATTTTTTTAATTAATAATATATATTAAATTATTTATAGAA